>OVBX01003310.1:1189-14208 GCA_900406325.1 Erucastrum elatum | reverse complement strand
GAAAGGGCTTGTTCTTGAAGATCATGTGAAGGATTGGGTCAAGAGAAGAGTTGATTCCGGAGTCTCGGAGTCCAGATGTGTACTCCCTTTTCTCGCCGGAGCTAAGAGAATGGTACAATGTCTTTGTTTGTTTATTAATCAATCAAAAGTTTTTAACTTTCAGTTTCAAGATTGTTGATACAATGACTATGTGGTGGGTTTGGTCTCAGGCTGACTGTCTTGTATGCCGTAAGCTGGTGTATCCAGGAGAAGAAGTGTTGTGCTCTGTTCGTGGATGTCAAGGCGTCTATCATTTGCTCTGCGCCAAAGAAAGTCTTGGTTTTAATAATCTTGGGAAGTTTAGGTGTCCTCAACATGTAAGTTTTGTATTAGATTGTTGTATATTCAAATAAGCATATGAACTGGTGAGTTAGAATAAGATGCTTAATTGTTAGTTCTGTTAGTGAAGAACTGGTGAGTTAGTTAGGGGAATGAGTTGAATTAGTTTGAGTGTGTAGTATCATTCTCAGTCATCTAATAGGATGCAATGTGCAGGAGTGCTTTGTCTGCAAACAAAGAACTCAGTGGCGGTGTGTAAAGTGCCCAATGGCGGCTCATGACAAACACGCTCCATGGCCGAAAGAGATACTTCACTTGAAAGACCAACCAGGAAGAGCAGTCTGTTGGAGGCATTCAACTGACTGGCGGCTGGACACAAAGGTCTATTCTCCAGTTTCTTGCTTTAATTTTGATATCATCTCTAATTTTATTACAAGCTGCATTCTCATACTGATGCACTTACAGAACTGATAAAATATAATGTTCGTTGAGCAGAGTGGAGTTGCACAAAGTGAGATAGAGGTCAGTGTTTTTCTTTGACTCCTGCTACTGATGTGACTATTGTGAAACTAAGTAGTCTAGTGAAGAAAACTAGACTTCTCCCTCGGAAAAACAAAGAGGGAAGAGACTGTAAAGCTGGATATTGTTTTTTTTTTCTTACACAATTTGAAGAGCTAAGCAAGTAATTTACTTTACTTTCAAATTCAGGGGGTCTTTTCTCAATTGCCTTTGCCATATGTAGAAGAGGAGTTCAAGATTGATTTGACATGGAAAGATTCTGTTGCTAAAGATGATCTTCCTCCTTATGTGCACATCAGGCGAAGTATCCTTTGTAGATTTTGTAAACAGCTTTCTTCCAATCAGCAGTACATGGTTCTCATTTTTCACTAGTGGGTTGTGTCTTTTCTTGACCAAGTTAAGATATTTATCTTGTGAAAAAGAAACGTGATAATGCTAATGATGGTGTTGGGTGCACTAACTGTGGCCCTACTTGCTGTAGAAGCTGTGTTTGCAGGTATTCTCATTGATTAATCTCTTCTCTGTTGAAAACAGATGAAACTTATCTTGAATGGTTTTTGTTTGAAACAATTTTGTTTCAGGGTTCAATGTGTAAGTTGTTCAAAGCGATGTGGATGCCCTGAAACTTGTGGAAACAGACCATTCCGCAAGGATAAAAAGATCAAAATTGTTAAGGTAAACTTGATATTTAGTTTCTTGATTCCTGCTTTATACAATCTTTTGTCCTGACATGTCATGTTGTTGTTGTTCTTACAGACCAAACTTTGCGGTTGGGGAGTAGAGGCAGGAGAATCTATTAACAAAGAGGATTTCATTGTTGAATACATCGGTGAAGGTAAGCTAATAAGTTGATTGTGTATGTGAGCCTCTAATAGTTGTGGTGGTAAAGATAGAGTGGTTTCTTAGTGATTACATTCACTCTATGTACAGTGATTAGTGATGCTCAATGTGAGCAAAGGCTTTGGGATATGAAGCACAAAGGCATGAAAGACTTTTACATGTGTGAGATTCAAAAAGACTTCACAATTGATGCCACCTTCAAAGGAAACGCTTCTCGCTTTCTAAATCACAGCTGCAACCCAAACTGTGTTTTGGAGAAGTGGTAAAGCATATATTACATCATATTAAAATGTTTAGCTTAAGATAGAGAGACTGAGTCAGTCTAATTCTTGCGAACGTGTGGCTAATACAACAGGCAAGTGGAAGGTGAGACCCGTGTAGGTGTCTTTGCAGCTCGTCAAATAGAAGCAGGAGAGCCCCTTACATATGATTACAGGTCAGTTCGTGTACCATTGGTGATGAGCATAAGCAAACTGTGATTTTGATGTATTGGTTTGTTTGTTTTTTATGCAGATTTGTGCAGTTTGGTCCTGAAGTAAAGTGTAATTGTGGTTCTGAAAACTGTCAAGGTTATCTTGGGACAAAGAGGAAAGAACCAAACTGTTTGGTTGTATCTTGGGGAGCAAAACGCAGAAGAGTGTCTCACCGACCTTTAGTCCATAAGTTGCAGCAAGACTAGCTTCAACAAAACCCTGCGAATATATCTAAACAACGTGCTTCGATACCTTGTCTGTTGTACTCCTGTAGTAACTCTGAAGACTTCTATCACTGTAACTTCATTTTTCTTACACAAACGACTCTGATGAGCAAAACAAGAACCTGATTCTTTATGGTCATAGTTTGTCTTGTGTGATTGATAAAACCATTTTTGCTTGTAACTGAAGCTTAGAGCCTCACAATGGTATAACAATGCCAAGATCACGTCTAGCTGTTAGCAACTAAAATGGACCGGTTATGCTTTTGAAGATATGCCACTGAAGAGCCGTTTTTGGGCTGGGCCTGGTCACCGACTACTTGGTTGATGCTCAACCTGTGATTTAACCTCTGTTTCCTCAGATATATAAGTTCATGCATTGGCTGCCTGTCCCTGTAGTTGTAGTTACGAGGAAACTCATCAGAATCTCACATAAAACTTACAACTATTTTTTGTCACATGAAACCAATGGGAATTGATCAACAATGTACAGTCTCAACATTAAAATGAAATGAAAAAAGATTCACATGCAAGCCTAAAACCCATTATATAAGCCCTTGGGCAGCTTCCTTCAAAGCCACACTCACTAGATTCAAACTAAAAATGGCGATAGGTTCTCGTGTTTTGACCGGTATAGTAATGATCCTTGTCATATCAGGAGAACTAATAGTTCCAACGAAAGGGACGTGCCAAGGAGACATTGAAGGTCTTATGAGAGAATGTGCAGTCTATGTCCAGCGTCCAGTCCAGGTCCAAAGGTAAACCCATCAGCAGGGTGTTGCAGAGTCGTTAAGAGATCAGACGTAGGTTGCGGATGTGACCGTATCACAGCCTCAGTCCAGAAAATGATAGACATGAATAAGGTTGTTCATGTCACTGCCTTTTGTGGGAAACCTCTCGCTCATGGTACCAAGTGTGGAGGTAAGTCTATTACTAGTTCAGAAGCTTCATATTATTTTATAAACAAACACAAATATAAATACAAACATTGCAAGATTCTAATGTGCTGATGTTCCTTATGTGGCAGGTTACGTTGTACCATGAGACTTGTGACCAGAATTTAGCCAAGGGTTTGTGGAATTAATTGTTTGTGCTTGGAGCCTTTACTAGTCCCCTCTTAAATCTACTCTTGTATTATCTTTCTACATTGAATAAGCCATGATCTGGATTAGTTAACCAACATTGGATACAGAGTATACACCATATTGTTAAAACATCTTATAAACTAATCCTTGTAGTTGAGAGATACTATAACATTTGAGCTATGACATGTATCATCACCATAATGATTCTTAAATTTTTATATAAATATGTTGGTCATCTAAACATATACTATAAGTTTTATTAAATTAACCATAAATTAATTAATATATAAATAATATTTTTCTTTATTTTGTTAAATAATGGCTATGAAATTATTTAATGTGACTAAAATTTATAAAAAATAAAAAAATTTTAATAAAAATTTAATAATAATCGATGTATCAGGTTTTTGTTTAATTTTATATTTCTTATCTATTATTTTAAAAGCATTATAACATTTGAATTATGACATGTGTCATCACCGTAACGATTCTTAGACTTTAAAGAAATATGTTGGTACATCTAAACATACACTATAGTTTTCACTAAACAAACCACAAAATAATCACTAATGTACAAATACTCTTCAATTTTTCTTTAAATAAAAGTTATGAAATTACCTTATCGGATTAAAATATATAAGAAAATTAATGATTTTGAATAATAAAGATTTTATAATAATTTATGTATTCTCTGTCATTTTTGTTTAATTTTAAATTATTAAAATAAACTAAACAATCAAATTAATTAACAATAAAATTTAGATTTTTAGTATATGTTATATTTTGAATTTTCAGAAACAATTATAAGTTATTATAACTATTAAAAGTCCAACATTAAAAATTTATGATCAACAATTAAATTTTTTTTATAATAAGATACAAATGATCATAAAATCATATGAGTAAGAGTTTTATTTAATATATATATATATATATATATTAATTTTGTTTGAACTAAATTGTAAAAAAACATAAAAATACATAAATATTATAATTTTGAAATTCAAGTTGATTTTTTTTTCAAAGATTATAAATCATTAAAACTACTGAAAGACTGAGAAGGCAGCGATGCAAAAGGCTAGGCTTAGGCTGAAAGCAGCAAGAAGCCTAGACACATGCACAAGCTGAGACACAATAGGTTGAAGCGATAAGGACAACTTATTATCATGGGGGACATCGTCATGAGGGACATCTACAACAACTAAATGATCGATACCAATGGATTTTGAGTTTTTTCGAGATATTTTTGTGCACATTTACTATATTGTTTCATTTAAGGAGTAAGTAACTGGAACTTTGACTATTGTATCTGGTTATTCTTGCTAATTGATCAAAAGTTACTAAGACTTCTAAGCACTTGATGGAACCTAAAATTATTTTTACAAATTATGCTTAAAATGTCTCTAATGATGGAAGTTGTCTCATGGAAATTGACTCAGTGGTGAGTCCATCTCTAGACCCATGCTCTAAGATTTGACATGTAGAAATGTAGCCCTTTGATATGCAAGTCGATTCACTAGTTGTAATGCTAACAACAAAGAACTGGTAGCTTCAACAACAAAGAAATCAGGTTCATATTGTCTCTAGTTGTAATGCTAACAACAAAGAACTGGTAGCTTCAGTCGCCCTCTTCCGGCTTGATCAACTGGTGGTTTCCAAGATGTATCTACAATACTATAGAAACCTGTTTCTTGTGGGAGAATCTTGAGAATTGTGCTTGGAAAAGAGACAATATGAACCTGATTTCTAGTTGTTTGATAGGAGATGGTGCATGTGTTATGAATTGTTGCGTCATCCAAGTGTTTTTGTCTAAGATTGCTGCACTGTGTCATATGGTCCATTCTATTAAATGCTTAATCGTTCGTATAGAACTAGTGAATAGGTAGGGGAATGAACTGGATTAGTTACAGTCTGCAGTATAATTCACAGTCATCTAATATGATGCAATGTGCAGGAGTGCTTTGTCTGCAAACAAATAACTCAACAGCGGTGTCTAAAGTGCCCAATGGCAGCTCACAATAAGCATGATCCTTGGCCAAAAGAGATACTTCACATGGAAAACCAACGAGAAAGAGCGATCTGTTGCAGAGTTGTTAAGACCGATCTGTTGCAGAGTTGTTAAGAGATCAGACAATAAGTTTCGCATGGTGATACTAACATGGATAAGGTTGTTCATGTCACTGCCTTTTGTGGGAAACCTCTTGCTCATGGTACCAAGTGTGGAAGTAAGTCTATTGCAGTTAAGAAGCTTCATACTCTCTTTTTGAATATAAATACAAACCGTGCAATATTCTAAGTGTGTTGATGCTCCTTATGTGGCAGGTTACATTGTACCATGAGACTTGTGACCAGAACCTAGCCAAGGGTTTGTGGAACTAATTGTTTGTGCTTGGAGCCTTTACTATAACCCACTTAAATCTACTTTTGTAATCTCTTACCAAGTTTTGAATAAACCAATCTAGATTAGATAACCAACATTGGATCCAGAGTGCCAACCATATTGTTAGAACCTTACATAAACTTATAGCCAAATCTTTAAAACAGTTTATCTATTGACAACTACAACTTGACTGATTTGGTTCTACCATCAATAAGATCGGCTGAATAACAAGAAACTAAGTAGCATAAATCAATAACTTCTGAATACAAGTCTATGAAGTAATAAACGTTTGAATCATAATAAACACTCCCATCTCAAGGAACCAAAACAAAACTTTCATGTAAACCAGGTACTCTAAAACTATTTACCTATTGAGATGTTGCTCTCCTTCAAAGTGTTTATGAGACTCAAAGTACTCAACAGTGAGCTGAGAACGATGTTACTCTCCTTTCCAAGACCATGTAAATAGATCTGCTTTTGATTCTCTTACACTTGTTTGTAGAACAGAACGTAAGCTTGGTCGTGCAACACCTGTTTTGTCCCGATGGCAGTCACAGATGCATCATCAAACCTAAGCCATTGATTGTTCTTTCGTCGTGCATCTGCGGTGTAGTGCCCTTTCGAGGGATCCCTTCCGTGGTGTGTGATAGTTGCCACAAGTTCATACTTTAAACCCTAAAAGAGGAAACCTGAGTAAGTAATAATAGTTCAAAGTCACAGAAAGAGAAATGCAAATAATAGACAGTTTTATTATCATATTTATTACCCCGTTTGAAGGAGAAACAAGAAGGTAGCGGCCAAGGTTGAGCTCGAGGGGAAAGTGAACAAGTTTATGAAGCTTAGTACTCCCTTGGTTTCCGTAGCTAAAACGCATAAGGTGCAGTATCATTATCTTTGAGAGTTTCTGTATCTTGATCGACTTTCTAGCACTCACTACACCAGCCTGAAACAACAAGCAAATCGGCCAATGATTAAAAAGAAAACCTTACTCAATATAGTGAGAAAGAGAAATATAGTTTACCTTCCCAGTAACCGAGGCTCGATATCCTTCAAGATCTTCTGGAGCAGAAAACAAATGCAATGCGTCTTCTATTGTACTAACAGCCTCCGAGTGAATATCAAGGTGAAGCAAGAGATATGGCTGCACAGTAGCAGAATCTTTGTTCCCTGTTTCCATAAACGACACATTAAGCCCCTGATGAAAGCAGAAATTATCAAATAATGCAAATAAATACCTTTTGCCTTCACTACGCTTCTTAGCTGCCCACCGAAAATATCACTGAGCTCAGAAGGAACAAAGCTTTGTGTTCTTGTCACAGCAGATTTGTTTTTGGGTCCAACTGTTTCCCATTCATCATCATCGTTGGCAGAAGAAACAAGAGTGGACTTCGAGGCAGTTAGTTTGGGGGAGTCTTTCCTGAGTTTCAGTAACTCATCGTGCATTTGGTCCATTATAAAGCTCAAAAACTCCTGAGCATCTTCTTGCCTGTCAACACAAGCCCACAACATGTTAGAATGAAAAAAGGTTAAGCATCTAAAACATAGGAACAATGTGTAACAAAGTCACCAAACCTTGGCCGGCCAGACATGTTGTTGAGTACATCTGGAGTAAAGTTTCTAAGGACCCTTTCAAACATGGCAGGTGTAAAAGGTCTACCAGAGTCAACAACGGCAACATTATTCCTGAAGCTTGAACTGCTTGGCACATCTAACTCAGAGATGAACTCAGAAAAGGCAGCTAAAGTTGGAGACTCACCCTAAGAACATACAACACAAACAATCAGGGTAAGACAACAAAGACAAAAATTAGAATTAAAGCAAGATAAAATGCAGGGTCAGAAACCTTTGGAATATCTTGATGTTGTATTCCCTGGAGGAGCTGCACGAAAGGAGAACAGGAGAGCAAAGCCTGCAGTGTCGCGTTGAGGAAGCACAAGTTTCCAGCGTTTATCAACCCTCTTGGAGTAAAATCTTTCACGGCCGGAACAGATTCAGTAGGAAGCATCTGGCTATTCTTTCTTGGTATGTTGGTGCCAGATGAAGAATCATTCGAGAAAATATCGGTGTCCAGAGCTTGGAATTTTGAGCTAGAAGCTATACACAAAGAATCACCATCTGACACACATAACTTCTCCAAACCAATAGGATCCGCTGCCTTCTCCGCCACACCATTGTTGAGAGGTGGGTTTCTCTCAGAGACCTCTTTAATAATTCCATTTTCTTTCACATGCTCTCCTGAAGAGTGTTTTCCAGAGAGTCTTGCAGCATTATCATTGATCTTATCAGAGCTGGGAGGTCCAGAACTCTTTTGAGACCCAGCAGATTGAATTTTTTTATCTTCCTTATGAGAGCTGGAGGGTCGAGATTTCACTGCCCCATCAGCTTTGCCCTTCTTCAAATCGCCATTAGCGCTGTTAAATGAAGCGTTTTCGGTAACAGGACTAAAGGAGCCGAACTGTATACTTCCAACAGACTTTTCTTTACGATTATGAGGAGGGTTAATGGGTTTCTGCTCAAGCAGTGACCTTGTTTCGTGTTCTGTAAAGGATCCAAACACAAACACCTGCCATGAACAAAACAAAGATAGCAAGTTTCAGTATTTTTTTCCCTAACAAATATAAGAGCTCTAGAACGACCCCGAACACCAGATTTGTAGCTCTCTATCTATATGAATAGCGAGTGCAGTTAGAGGAGGAGAAAGTAATAAAATGCTTCAATAACATCAACTAGACAAATTTAAGATCAATCTGAAGATAGTTATAGTCTCTCGCATACACATTGTATCAAGCAACCTGATCAAAGTAAAGCTATAGAAAGTTCACAACTTTTAATACCGCCTACAGGTTATCAAAGCAAAAATATTAAAAGGTACTAGCTTTCGCCTGTTTAAAGTTCACAGCTTTTGTCGGAAACAGACCAAACACTTTCTAAACGACAATAACTTAATCTTAGCTCAAATGTGTGAACTTCGAAATGTAACTCTGCAAACAACGTAGCTAAGAGGCAGAAAGCATGTAGGAAAGGTACCTTCTTGTCACTCATAGTTGGCGGCAAAATACAAGGCGACGGAGAAGAAGTTGAAGAGCAGGACAAGAGCCCAAAAGACGTAATCTGATTCAGAGAGAGATCCAACGGAAAGGAAACGAAGCAGGTATGGGAAAATCTAGGGTTTGAGACCCATGATGAAAGTCAGCGACTTGAGGAGACATGAAAGGGTAAGATTCGAGGAAGAAAGGGAGGCCCTTTCTCGGTTATTCTCTGTGAGTTCGAAATGTGGAATCGTCCGAATTTGGAGGACGAGGGTAAAGCAAGAGTAGAGAGACGGATTTTTTTGGGGGGATTTGACAGAAAAATTAGGGTTCTTTTTCGCTTTTTGTCGGATAGTTTTTTTGAGAGGAGGAGTCGAGGACGGACGGAGCACTTTGCCAAACGCGTCGTCGCGTCTTTTACAGTAACCATCTCGGTTCGACTTTTTAGTTTAGTTCGGTTTAAGTCGGTTAGTGAACACATTAAATCGGGTCTTAACAAGAATAACTCCGGTTTGGTGCGAAGGTTTTCAAATTGTGGTACGGTGGTGCAAAGACTTTACCTAAATGATCAAAACCAAACTTATCACTTCTGGTTTGGTGCGGTCTGGTGTACCTTCTTGCCACATTCACCATTTTACCGTAGTGGCTAACAGTTTGGTACGTTGGTCTGCTTTCTCGTTCTATTGAACTTTGAATACCAAAATCCTTAGAGACAAAATCTTGCGTGGTGATAAATCATGTTACTGTCCCAATATTTATTTTTCTCATGGGCATCCTCCATTGTTGGCTAAGTTGAGAAAATTTCTTTTGATTCCGAAGTCAGCCTTAGAACAATATGTCCAAGAGCAACGAAGCACTCTTAAAAGTAAAACGACTCAAGACTTTACCAACCGACTTTTATATCTATGAAACTCGCATAAAGAAGCAAATTCATGGAGGATGCCCATGAGAAAAATAAATATCACTCGTTCTAACCGGATACAAGAAAAATGGTGCAACCACTGTTTCCGCAAATTTTTATTTGTGAATTCTGAAACGAAAACAAACAGTACCAAAAACCTGAGTCAGCTCCAGTTCCAGTATAAATACAGAACAAAATCAAACGGTGGGGAGTAACTAGTTCTAAGAAAGCCTTGAGAAAACGGGAAAAGCCATATACTGGCAAAATGATATGTGAACTTACTTCAAACTTTGAAGTTCAAAGTATTGTCATCATCAACAAAAAAAAAAAGAGAAAGCAATTCGTGTCACTAAGCAACTAGCTCCGCCTCTGCTTGCTCTGTATCAGCTACCTTGGAAGGCTTATCGACAATCTTCGGTTCCGGTTTCTCAATTCCTTGAATATCGGTTATTCTCAACTTCGTTAATTCCTGGAAACAAGTGTCCAACAATCAAAAACAACAAAACATACTTGATGAAAAGAGCTCCAATAAAGGTAACTGAAAAAGGTGAAACAAATAAAAGAGTTGTGAACTATACTTGTCGATGTCCTGTGGTTCTTCTGTAATTCTTCCTTCGCTTCTTTTTGAAAATGAGCACTTTTTCATCCAATGCCTATCACTCACAACAAAGGTATTCAGACTAGTTAAACATCGATGACATTCAGATGATAATATGAACACTAATCTAAGAACTTGTCGTCCGCAAGACTTTTAAACTCTTACAAGTAGCTGATTTAGTTTATGATTCTCACATCCATCGTCAGAATCAATAAGCAAACTCTCACAAAAGTGAAATGTGTCTTGAATACTTTCACTATCAACAATACGCTCTTTTCAATTGCCATTTTTCCCTTTCTTTACGCACATAGATAGCTTCACTAGTATTATAATAAAACAAGAAGAAAGACAAGGGGGACAACTTACATGCTCTTCCACAACAGCATGAACAGTGGCATCAGGCAAGATAGGCCTACCAATAATCGTCTGGCTTGCCGAGCCCAATAGAAGAACCTTGGTCAGTACCAACTGCCAAAAGAGACAAGCTTTTAACACAGTCACAAATCATTAACAAATGACGAAGAAGAAGAAGAGGAGAAGCTATATATACCTTATCATTAATGTCACAGAACTTCAACTTCTCAGTGAAAATAGAATCTCCGTTGCTTACTTTGAACTGATGCGAACCAATCTACAAAACATTCCAACATCACATCAGCCAAACCGTGCAATCTGAAATTCAATTCAACCATAGAGAGAAAGAGAGAGAGAAGAGACACGAAACCTGAACAACGGCAAACACAGGCTCATAGGGTTTGAACAGTCTCTCCGAAGCTTTGAGAGGACCCATCACCTTGTACCCTATCTCCGCCGCCGCCTCTACTTTCTCCCCCGGTGAATACTCCCTTTCCACTTCCATCTCCGCCGAATCCTCGTAGTCCTCCACGTCATCATCTTCTCCCTCGCTGCTTTCGTCAGTGTCGTTTGTTTTCGAAGCAAAATGACGACCTTGGGAGCGATACCATTGGAGATCACTAGTGAGAGATCGATTCTGAGATGGGATCTCATAAGTAATGCTGTTGGTCCCGGGAAGCTCTAATCGACGAAATGAAGAGATCGAGCGCGTTTGTTTGATCGAGAGAACCGTCGTGGCGCGGCGGGTTAGCTCGCGGAGGCATCGAAGGCTCGCCATCGGAGAGCGCTAGTTAAGACTTAGGGTTTACCGAGACTCGAGAGAGGTTTTTGCTGTTGTCGTTTGATTTTGTCTACTTGAAAGCTTTTGCAAATCCTCTAATGCAGACAGAGGCGTATCCACTGAGATGATGGTTTTAAAAGTGTGGGTTAAGGGGTGCGACTAGGCCTCGGCGTTTGTAACCGAAACCAATTGGATCCGGTCTGAATCGTTTTTTTTTTTTTTTAATTCTTGGATGAAGGAAGTCTATGGCTAAATATTTGAAATGAACCAAAATCCAAACTCATATACAAAAAAGTTGAAATTAGCGAAAGTTTTTAATTTTTATTTACCAATATTAATATTTCAAAATATTTTTGGGGATTTTAACAGTTTTTATACATTTTATTATTTTTAAGAAAATATTCTAAAATAATTTGGATAGCTCTTTTAATCCATGAATAGGTTAGATATTTTCCAATAGTATTTGGTTATGTTTTCTTTGGATCTTCGACTGATTTTGAACATTGTTTATTTTCCAACACGAATTCGAAAAACTTTTATGGAACTTAAATCCAATAAAAACAGCTGATCAAAAGGTGAACTGATGATGCAAAATATACAAGATTAACATTCAAAGCATTACTATAACTCTTTAAGTAATAACTACTAGATATATCTTCATGGGTTTTGTTTTATTATATAACCAGAACAAGGAGACGAAAACTGAGTCCATCGACACTAACTCATTCATAGATGCATAAAAGCGATCAGCACTGCTTTATTTCGAATCCAATGCTCAACAAAGTCCGAGCTGATTCCATCACTTTCTCGCCACCAACAACTTCCACTGCTTCACTGCTCTGCTTCTCACTTTCTCTTCCCACCAAGCACTGACTTGAGGTGGAAATATTCACCTGATCCTCTAACCTGGTTCTCATTGATGTAGGTGCAACTGCAGCCACAAGCTCTGAGCTAGGAGGACCATGGCGTTTCTTTGGCACCGGCATGTCGTGGTTATGTACTCCTTTGTATGTGATCACGACAGCTGTTCTGTTTTCCACTGCTGTCTCGATGTGTTTACGGACAGGACAACCAGCAGAAGTACATCGGTAGTAGTTCCTGATATGTTTTGAGCACAATACATCAAAATCAAACATGTATAGAGAGAATCATATTGGAAAGAAACGAGTAATGCGTTTTGGTTTATACCTCGGATTTGGATTCCCCTTCACCATTTTCTGCCCGTATTTGCGCCATCTGTATCCATCACCAGAGATACCAACATCACCAGCTGCGTGTACTACGAATCTCTGTTTCTTTCCAAGCTTGGAGACAGAGTCTGAACTTTGTGAGTTACCCTTTTTCAGTCTGAAACACAAGATAAGAGAGACACAAGTATGTTAGTTTCATCTCTCAATATTAAGGGTAACAAAATTGTACAAAACTTGCCTCCGCTTTGGCTCTGGTTCCTCCACAGCTCCATTCTCACAATCTCTCTTACCTTCAACGGTTGCTAGTGACTGACAGATGTTTTCTTTAGT
>OVBX01003309.1:0-17224 GCA_900406325.1 Erucastrum elatum | reverse complement strand
CCGGAGTCAAAAGCCGACGACAACGAGCTAAGAAAGCCTCACCGCCCCGGAATCTCTAAGCCTGTACGACCAAAAAACAATCTCCCACACTCCCAAAGCTATCTCAAACCCCTCAAAAGAGGAAGAGGAATCGAGAGAATATTATCTCTCTAAGAGAGAATGAGAGAGAAAGTTTCGTTATTTCCTCTTCTTCTAAAAGTTACGTAGATGTTAGTTAAAGCTTTGCTTGAATATCCTATAAACAGTGACAAAAAAAAAATGTCCTATAAATAAACTAACTCACAAAAAGGTCACAAGCGGTGCGCATGCCATGTATCGATGCTGAAAATGTGACTCGAATAATAAGAATAAGATAAGATGTTAGTACACAATACTGTACAAATAGATTTTACATATATCAGCACAAAAACAATTGCAAAGTAATGATTTCTTGAATTTTCACAAACCTTAACTAAAGTTATAAGAAACCGTTTTCTGTAAGAAAAAAGGTTGCAACATTAGGTTTTCTTTTTCGGGCATCGCCGACTCGCCGTTACAGTCTACCGATTTACATGCATTTCTGCCAACTAAACGACAAACATAAAATCAATGTTCTTGTTCAATAAATAATTTTTCACTCTATTAGTACCATTAAATTCTCACAGTTTTAGGATTATGTAAGGTTATCAACGATATTTCTAAACTAAAAAAAAAAAAAAAACGATATTTTTAAACTATATCAACTTTCAACTATATCAACTTATATGTTTTTTTTTATAACTCTGATATCTGGGCAGTTACATTTCTAATTATCTTTCCGAAAAAGGTCCAGCGCTCCAACGGACAGTACAACTGTACCTCTTTTAATACCAAGCTACGAGCGCTTGGTTTATCAACTTATATGTTAATTCTCAGAAAAAGAAATAATCAACCTAAACGTTTGACTGTTTTGTAATATCAATTGTTATATACTTAACGGAAAAAAAGCTAATAGCCTGATACAAATATGAAATATGTGTTATACATTAGTTTTTGCGGGTTACCATTTGTACGTTTCTTAGTCCCCGGCCCTCTTTCGCATGTAGGTTTGACCTAGCTATATCCCCTGCTTACAAAACCAAATATAATAATAAAAATAAAAGATGATAAAGTCTAGGGATGGAAATTATTATCGAGATCTGGATCCGAAGCGAAAATAAGATATAGTCCGAATCCGGATCCGGATAGAAAAATCTCAGATATATCGAATTCAAATCCGGATCCGGATATCTTGATTTTTAAGTCCGAATATCCGGATCCGGAAATTTGAATTTTTAAGTCTGGATATCCAGATCTTATTTTTTTTCAATATATTAAAATTTTAATTTTAGTAATAATTATAAATGATTCATTAATATTTATATAAAAAATTAGTTTAATAATATTAAATTTATTTTTAACAATATTATATGCATAAATGCATTCATAAATTTTGAAAAAATATTTAATTTATGTAATATTTATTGATTTTATTTAATTTGTATTTTTTTAATTATTTTGACGGATCCAGATTCAAATTTGGATACTTGAGAGTATCATGATATCTAGACGGATATCCGAAATCCGGATATCCAAAAAGCATAAATCTGGATTTGGATAATGAAATAACGTATCCGACGAAAACAGATTTGAATACCCCAAATATCTCGGATATCCGACTCCGTCACAGACCTAATAAAACGAATTGTTTAAGCACCCTAGGTATTTTTAGGAAATGGGTGCAGACCTTTTATCACAAAATACTTTCGTTTATAAATCTTGATAGTCAACAAAGCAGCATACACTTTAAATAATGACTATAGAAGTTGTATCTGACATTCCTTTTATTTTAAAATAGATGATCATTTAATAATAGATGATGATTTGAAAAAAATACTGTTTCAAAATATAAAATGTTTTGATATTTTTTATTTAATTTTAATTTATTATAAACTGTGTAACCAGTTAAACTTTAATCATTTTTAATAATTTGTCAAATAATTTTTGAATTTATTTTAAATGTATATTTATACAAAAGTAATTTTTTAATCTTTATACATTAAGCCAAAACATCATGTTATGTGCAACATAGAGATCACTATATTTACTTTTATATACTTTGTTTCATGGACCAAACAAATACTAATATCAGACCAAAATATTATATATAATATAGCGGTTTTTCATTGTTCGGCTTATGGATATGATTACCTCTTTTTTTTTTTTAATGATTACCTCACTCGAATATTTGTACAGATCTTCAATTTTTTTATCAAACTGTTTAGTCTTTATTACGATCCTCAATGCAACTATTAAAAATCTCAATAATGTATTCATTTATATGGCGCACCAATCGATTTCTTATAATCAACCCACTTGATTTCTCTAGCCTAAATATAGGGTTTAATAGTCCGCAGATGTTGATAAAATAAATAAAGTTTAAAGCATATTTTCCAATTTAAAAGTTCAAATAATGTAAACTAAGTAGCTTTGTTTCCTTCTGTCTTTAGTGTTCGTTTAAATTGATGTTTCAAACTTGTTTCCAGGAGAGTTAGTTGTACTTGTACCTTGTCTGCTTATTACTTTGGAAAGGTTTCAAACTTTTGCCGGCTCTGTGTAATTTTTGGTTGAATTCAATATAAATCCATCAGATGACAGAAAACAAAAAGTGTGAATGTTCGTATGTTTCATTTAGCGGGTCATTTCAAATACCTCGCCTTGGGTACGTTAGCCTAACGTAGCAAATTACACATATGAATAATAATAGCTCATCCCCACAATTATATTTAAGGACTATTTTTAGCACTTCAACAACTAAAAATGTGGAAATAGTATTAATCATTATGTAACCCCATCAGTTATTTTCACTAACTATCGATCACACTTTTAAAAATACTACCGTTCACACTCTTACCGCATTTACTATACTGACGACACCAGTCATTCGGAATGGATACACAGCTCATGATACGTCTTTCTTTTTTTGATCACCTGCTTAAATACGGCTTAAAAATGTGGTTTTCTAAGTTACGACAAAAATGTGGTTTTCTTCTCAGATCAAACTAATTGTACTACATAATTATGACGATAAAGATGTGTTTCGTTTTCAGTGTCAATAATAATATTTTATCCTACTAACTAATTAACGAATATCGAAAATACTAATAAGATCATCTTTAACCCACCTCTATTTATATCTTTATATTTTTCCTTAAAATAAAATAAAAATTCTATTATAGAAGTTGATTTGCTCCAATGCATGCCTCTATAATAAAGTTCTTATATTTATTGAGAAAAATATAAAAATTTGTCATTTTAATCTCTAAATATAGAAACAAAAAGTGAAATTTCTCAATATTTTCCTTTAAAATAAAGAAACTCTATTATAGAGGTGTACATTGGATCATTTCTATCTTTATAATAGAGATCTTTATTTTAAAGAAAAATATAGAGTTGTGCATTGGAGATGTTTTAAGCAGGAGGAGCGTGGTTTTGTCAGAAGCAAAAAAGTCCACTGAAATAAAATTCCCCAGCCAAGAAGAAAAACGTGTAACCATATTTTTCAAATATAAACGCATGCAAATACTAAATACAATGCTAAAAAACTCCACCAAAAAATAGCGAGAAAAGCATAACTCAAATAAGATTTCCATTGTCAAAAAAAAAGCACATATGGATTTTCCGCAGAAAAAAAAACTGAATTTGGTTTAGTTAAAAAAAAAACGAATTTGGTTTTGAGCTTTGACATCTCAATTATTGGATACAGGTTCAAAAAAATATTTTTACCTTTCCCCAAAAAAGCAAAGACAAAAAATAATTAGCCAAAAAGAAACAAAAACATTGGGAAGGGAAAATTATAGTGGTTAAAAAGGTAATTTTGGGTAAGATGTGGTGAATAAATGAAGTGTTAAAAATCAGGTACCGTGTTGGAAAATGTGGGAGCCATGGAAAGTGTCGACATGATAGGCTCTCTTCTTAGCTTTAAGGGTTAAGACTTTTAGATTATTATAGTAGACAGCTAAGAGGTTTTGTCGTTTAATCTGTTTTTAGGACTTTGGTTTTGGTTTTGTTTTAAGTCAAAGCCTAGAAGCTCATGCACAACGCTACTACATGTGAACTAATCTTAACTAATTCTGTTATCTTTCTAGTTACGTGTGCATTTACGCTTAGAGAAGATAAATAAGATGGGTAAAACTAGAAATTTTAACAATTAAACCCCCTAAATTACGTTCCAAAGAAAAAACCCTAAATTAAAAATTTAATGTAAGAACCCGCAAACTCATTTTGTTTGTAGATTTTAGTTTAGGGATTTTACCCTAACAAACTTATGTTAAGGGTTTTTTTGCATTACAAAACAAAAAGAAAAGAATGGAAATTTTAAATAAACAAATTTTACAAATTAGCATTTCAAACAAATTATGCAAATAAATAAGTTAGATTTTCATTATTCAAATAATGAAGTTCTAATTTTGTAAATTTGAATTTTTCAAATTTACATAATTTTTATTTGACTTTTTGATTCTTAATGCAAAAATTTCATCAACTAAATTTGATCAAAGTAAAAATTTCTAGATTTATAGGTAGTACCTGTTTATTTTACCCGTACTGTAAACTCGTCAAAATTAAATAAGTTCGAGAGTTGTTACATTAAATATTTAGTTTGGAGAATTTTTCTTAGAAACAAACTATGGGTTTTATTGTTAAACATTTTTATGCAAACCAGCAACCTTTCACTCTTTAAGATCTATACATAAGAATGTGCGTTTTATCCATTAAATTTGATTCGATTTGTTATTTGTTTCGATTCGATATGAAAATTTTGGATATCTGTAAACTTCGAAGCACAACAACTACTAAAAATCAATATTCGTTAAAATCAAACAAATCACAAATATCAAAATTTTGTGAAACGAATATTTGATCCGATCCGAAAATAAATAATTACATGTATATCTTGATTATAATTAAGGTTTTAAATGTATAAAATTATGTAATTATTATTCTAACATATAATTTGACAAATTTTATTCACATTGTTGTTTATATAAAAATATTACTTAAATTTTTTTTTGGCAATTATATCTTTTTTCTTAAGTTTTGTACTATTATATTAATTGTTAGCTAAATAAAAAATTTACAAAATATGAATATTCACTACTTCTTTTATTTTTTGTCTTATATATCATGCAAAAATGTACTTTACAAAAAAATTGTATCAAATTTGTAAGATTATTTGTACTAATAAAAATATGAGATATCCATGAGTATTCATAAATATCTGCAAATATCTATTTGTTTTCTAGATTTCTATTTTTTTTAATATTCGTATTTTTCCGAAACAAAAAAAAATAAAAAATTAAATATCCATAACATACAAAGCAAATTTCAAATATTTTAAAAAACTCGGATATTCAATCTATACCTAGACCTATCTATATATGCAAATGGATAGCGATTCAAACGTATATATTTACCGGTCATTTACGATTTCATAGTACTGTATTTTTACGTTGAAACCAATCGTCTTCTTTTCTAATTTACGATACTTATATTTTTCTTTTGAAACTTAACATGTATTATTTTATTGTTATTATTTTGAAAATAACATGTATTATTATTGAACCACGAATAAAGGTCTTATATATATTCTGTTATATCAAAATGATATATATATATATATATATTATATTCTGTTATATAAAATGATATAGCATAGGTAATCTTTTTTCTAAAAATACATATTTAACGGATTATAGATTTTCGTAATTAAAAGTGAAAATGACACTAACGAATCAAATTCAGATTGTGTTTGCTGGTAGGAAGGATAGTCGTATACTTGATAAACACATGCATCATGCATGGGTCCAGATCATATCTTCAAAACAAGTTTCTACAAATAGGTTTTAGAAAATAGGTTTCTACAAATAGGTTTCTACAAATAGGTTTCTACAAATAGATCATATCTTCAAAACAAGTTTCTACAAATAGGTTTTAGAAAATATCTAGTTTTCTCTCTGACACACTTCCCTATGCAGTCCCGCTGGGCCACTCCAGGCCGTGCTTCCGTCGTCGAACCTGCGTCACCCGCCTCAGGTGAAGCTCCTTTCCCCCCTCCTGCCCCACCAGACCCACCAGATCCCAACTCCTCCCTTTCCCCCATCCAATTCCCTCCCCTAACCACTTCCTCTGCCCCACAAACTCGTTCTTCCCGTCGCAATTCCCATCTCATCCCAACTACTGATGTCTCTATGTCTCAGTCCTCACCTCAAAACTCTCCAGCTCTCTTACCAGAGAAGCAATTAAACTTATCTGCCTCAGATCCTATCACTGTCCATGGATCTAGTTTCACTATTCCTCCTACAGGAAACCCTAACTTACCCTCTTCTCCTAAAGTCACAAATTCTTTTCCAAATATCCTTTCATCATCTTTTCCCAACTCCCCCCCACCGTTAATCCCTCCTTCTCTCCCTTCAGCACCCACCCCTTCCTCAGGACCTCCTGCTCATCTCTCACTAGACCCTTCAACCTTTACCTGCCCCTCACCACTACCACAAACCCACACTGACCCTCAACTACCATCTCCTTCACTACCGAACCCACACGATGCCCCTCGCCCAAGCTCCCAAGTCCCTGTACCAACTCTTGCAGAACAACTAAGAGTTAAAGGTGATAAGTCTCTTACCAGGCTCGCCCCCTTAACTATAGCAGAGAATGGTCGACCCCGTGTTTTGATTCCAGATGCTGTCTTTGAAAAAGGTGCAGCGATGCACAAAGACTTCATCATATGCTACTTCAATGGCAGATCTCCGCCCTTCCATCAAATCCAGAGCGTCTTCAACCATATGTGGGGAAGAGGTAGGAAGCTGGAAATTCACAACAATCCCTTGAACCACTCAGCCATTGTTCGCATACCAAGTGACTACCTGCGCCAGAAAATACTAGAAAAATACATATGGTATGTTGGTGATTCGATGTTCCACACAGAGCAATGGGGAGCTAATAAAACTACTACATCACCTACCCTTAGTTCTATCAAAATATGGGCTCATCTCTCAGGTGTTCCTCTAGATCTTCGACACCAGCAAGGCCTCAGTCTAGTTGCCGGTCTAGTGGGTGATCCTAAGGAGACAGATGATTTTACTTTGAATCTGGTTAGCCTCACTCTCTCGCATGTTAAAGTGGAGGTCGACCTTACAAAGCCCTTGCCGAATGTAGTTGAGTTTTCGAGACAGAGTGGTGAGATTGTGGAGGTCCAGGTTGACTATCCGTGGCTTCCTGCAACCTGCTCCCATTGCCATGAGCTAGGGCATGTAGTCCGCAACTGCCTCAAGACTTCACCAGCTCCTGCTCCCCCTGTCAAAGAAAAAAACCAGAAGGGCAAAAGTTCAGCCACCGCTTCTAAAGAGCCACTGGTTGCAAGTAAAACAAAGCAATATGTAGTAAAGAATAGAAACCTGCCTGCTTCTGTTGGTGTACCCACGGGCCCTCTCCCATCCTCTTCCTTTCAAGCTACCCCCCCACTAAAAACTCCTATCTCAAACCGTCCCTCTCTCCCTCCTCTAGCCTCTTTTTCAACTCCTTTTGTCCCTTCCAAAATCATAAACCCTGATCCCTCCAAACTAAATTCCCTTCCTCAAAGTCCCTCTGACAGAACCACCAAACCATCTCTTAAGAGATCGCGTTCTTCCCCGTCTCTTTCCCCACCATTAACCTCTTCCTCCACTTTAAACACTCCTAAACCTAACCCTATCTCCCCTTTCCTTCATGAAGGGTTAGGAAGTTTCTTAGCATCCTCTCCCTCCTTTAATCCCTCTTCCTATAACCCTTTTGCAATTCTTTCTACTGATTCCCTTCCTCAGTCTACTGGGGAGCCATCCTCCACTTTTTGATGAGTACTAAACTCTTTTTTTGGAACGTTCGCGGTCTAAATGACCCGAATAAACATCGGATATTTATTAATTGGCTAAACACCAATAAACCTATTTTTGGTGCAATCTTAGAATCACATATAAAAGAACTCTCTTTGGCTCAACTGATGTCTTCACTTTGTCGTGGCTGGCATTATCAATCAAACCACCAATCGGATGATGATGGGCGGATAATCCTAATCTGGAAGGATCCTGCTAAGGTGCGCATGATCACTCAATCGAGGCAGATGCTAACTTGTGAGATCTCTCTTCCTGGAAAAAGACCTTTTTACTACACTGCTGTGTACGCTTCGAATCTGGCTGAGGAACGTACTGACTTATGGGTAGACCTGCTGAATCTTCATGGCTCTCTTGACCTGGACTCATCCCCATGGCTACTAGGTGGAGACTTTAATCAAATACTCAATACTGCTGAGCACTCCTGCTTCAATGAAAACTCCAGCCTCACCAATATAAATGAGTTCAGAAACTGCTTGATTCAGCTTGGGATTCATGATCTCCGATATCAGGGACCTACCCACACATGGTCGAACAAGAACCCACTGGCGCCGATAGCAAAGAAACTTGATAGATGTCTTGTCAACTACAACATCTTATCAGCTTTTCCTCATGCCTCTGCTACCTTCCTACCCCCTGAAATCTCTGACCATGCCCCATGCCTCATCGACTTAGCTTTCTCCCTACCTAGAGCCGGTACTCAGCCCTACAAATTCCCTAACTACTTAACCAAAATCCCGAGCTTCACAGAGGTGGTTCGAGATGCATGGTTTGAAGCCGGAAGTGTGTCCTACAGTCTAGCGACACTGTGCTGGAAGCTGAAAAAAATAAAGAGAAGTTTAAAGCAACTTTATAGAGAGAACTTTTCACAAATAGAGGAGAGAGTTAGAGAGACTCACTGTTTGTTAAAAATTGCGCAGGTACAAGCATTGGAGAACCCCTGTCCAGAAACATTTGAAGAAGAAAAGTCACTAAACCTCAGATGGCAGTTTCTAAGGCAGATAGAGGAATGCTACTTTAAGCAAAAGTCGAGAATCAACTGGTTGAAAGAGGGAGACTTCAACACTACTTTCTTCTTTAGAATCTGTGTCTCAAGAGCTAGCTACAATGCGGTGAGATCTTTTCTACTGCAAAATGGGAACATCCTGACTGACCCTCTGCTAATGAGTGCTCATGCTGTGGATCACTTCAAGTCAGTCTTGG
Organism: Erucastrum elatum; assembly: GCA_900406325.1. NCBI lineage: Eukaryota > Viridiplantae > Streptophyta > Magnoliopsida > Brassicales > Brassicaceae > Erucastrum > Erucastrum elatum. Next base: position 8,099 of record OVBX01003309.1, on the reverse strand, counting down.
GACCGGACCACATTCGACTCCTTCTGTACACACCTCCTGATTGGTTTCAAGGGCTCACTCCCTTCCGATGCAGCCCTTTACAGAAAGACAAGATACTGATCATGCCCACCACAGAAGAAATAACTAAGTTGCTATTCTCACTAAATGCCAACAAAGCTCCAGGGCCTGATGGACTGACCTCAGCATTTTTTAAAGGAGCGTGGAGTGTTGTAGGCACTGAGGTTGTCTCTGCGATAACTAACTTCTTCAATTCTGGGTTCCTCCCGAAAGCAACGAACTCAACGATCCTCACCCTTGTCCCGAAGTTCACAGGAGCAGCAAAGATCACTGATTATCGTCCCATAGCCTGTCTCAACACAGTGTATAAAGCAATCTCTAGACTACTGGTCCATCGCCTAAAGCCAATCCTCCGAGACTTGATCGTTCCCAATCAAACTGCTTTTGTTGAGGGAAGATTACTCCTAGAGAATACAGTGTTAGCTAGTGAACTGGTGAATGGTTATCACAAGAACAAGGGGTCGAAGAGAATTACCATCAAAGTAGATATCGCGAAAGCATTTGATACTCTTTCATGGGAATTTCTCTTTGGAGCACTTGAAAGTTACAATCTGCCTCCTCCATTTATCAAGCTCCTCAAAGCATGTGTCTGCACACCAACTTTCACAGTGGGTTACAATGGAATGGTGAATGGGTACTTCAAAGGAAAGCGGGGTTTAAGACAGGGAGATCCACTGTCCCCATACCTTTTTGTGATTGCTATGAATTGTCTCTCGCTGCTGCTTAATCAAGAGGCTCGCTCTGGCCGTCTCGCTTACCACCATAGATGTCAGAAAACTAGACTTACTCACCTCTCCTTCGCTGACGATCTTCTGATCTTCATTGATGGTTCCATTGAGTCTGTGCAGAAAGTACTCCAGATATTACACGACTTTGAAGTCCGTTCGGGGTTGGCGGTTAGTCTTCAAAAATCTAGTTTCTTCTCCTCGGGTTTGACTGAAGCTGAGAACACGGCCATAGAAGTCTCAACAGGAATGCCAAAAGCTTCCCTCCCCATGCGTTACTTAGGTGTTCCCATGGTCACCAAAAAGCTCACACTCGTCAATTGTGAACCTCTTCTCCAACAGGTCAAAGCTCGGTTCTCATCCTGGTCAGCTAAGTCACTCTCTTTTGCGGGAAGGCTCTTACTGATTAAGACTGTGATATCAGGCATAACTACCTTCTGGTGTTCCTCTTTTATACTTCCAAAGGCCTGCATAAACAAAATCAACTCTCTGTGTGGGTTATTTTTATGGAATGCAAAAGCGGAGGGACTCCAAACTGCTAGAGTTGCTTGGGATAGAGTCACACGTACCAAGGAGCAAGGAGGTCTGGGAGTCCGGGATCTCTACATTTGGAATCGCGCGTGTATCCTGAAACTTGTGTGGCTCCTATTCTTTAGACCTGATTCGGTGTGGGTATGTTGGTTCAAAGAGGTGGTCCTCAAAGGCTCTATATCAAACTACTGGTCCGTAGCTACAAGCACAACAAACTCTTGGTTGGCAAATAAGTTGATCAAGTGTCGTGATCTTGTCTACCCCCTGATCAAGCGCAGACTGGGTAACGGAATGAACACGAGGTTTTGGTATGATAACTGGTCCCCTTTCGGTAACCTAACCACTTTCCTTGATGCTTCAACTCGTCGATTAGGTATCCCCAAAGACGCAACTCTCGCATCTCTCTATGTAGACAACCATTGGATCCTGCCAAATGCAAGAACAGAGAATCAATTGGAGGTACAAATTTATCTCACAACAATTGTTCTTAGCCAAGAAGAGGATACCTATGAATGGGAGGTTAATGGGCGCACTACTGGAAAATTTAGCACGGGTGAGATTTACTCCTACATTGTTGGGCCGCTTCATACGGTGTCGTGGGCGCCGGTAGTATGGTGTGCGTATGGAATCCCGAGGCAAAACTTCCTGACATGGCTATTCTTGTTAGATCGGTGTCCCACCAAGGACAGACTAATACGCTGGGGCATAGAGGGCATTAATCCGCTGTGTCTTCTCTGCAACACAGGTGATGAATCAAGGAACCATCTTTACTTCCAATGCCCTTATAGCTGCAGGGTATGGAGATCGATCTCTAGGCGCTGCCAACTCACTCTTACAACAGATTGGGCCGATGTCATCTTGCAACTTCAATCGCAGCGTGGAACCAGAGAACTCAAGCGACTTTCATCCATCGCCTTCCAATCTACGGTCTATTGGCTATGGAGCGAGAGAAACGCCAGACTACACCAACGGAGCTTCCGATCATCTGATAACCTTCTGTGGGTGATTGATAGACAAATCAGGAACAGACTTCAATCGATCAGAGAGACAAATGCTACTGCTTCTTCAGCAATGATGCAACTTTGGTTTCTCCACTCTGCTTCGTCCTCTTCGTCACCATAAACAACTGGGCCTGCTGGGCCAAGACACCACTTCATCTTTGCCAACTAAGTTCTTTAATATGTGATTTCCTTTATTGACACTGGGCTTAGCCCGTCTCCTCAAACACTAAAGCCTTGTTAAGGTTGTATCATTTTCTGTTTCTTTTCTCTTTAATATGAAAGCCCTGTTTCAAAAAAAAAAAAAAAAAGTTTCTACAAATAGATAATTTATAAATAAAGAGAGACTAAAACGAACACTGCATTTGAGCCTTTACGTCAAAATGGCAGGCTCGTAGAGAAGAGGCGTAAGGAGACATGGGACACATAAGACATCAAAGCATGGGCTCCATTACATACTACTTTTCATATTCCCCTTCTCTCTATTGTCATTGTTGATAATATACAAAACAATTAGTATTTCATATAGGTCTCCATTTCAATTTCATCCGTCGTGTCAAGATTTGTACATTCGGTGTACATGTCGCTCTTCTATTCCAAACACGTGTTGATATTTTGTTCATGCATATGGTAGACAAAAAAAGAAAGAAATGCACGATGATATGAGGAATATCTTTGGTGACGTCATATTGTCAAGTGCCCAAGTTCTGAATAAAAAGGTTTAAATTAAATAATGACATAAAATAAAAATACAGAAATCTAATATGTAAAACAAAATTTGCTGGATGAAAAATTAAAGAATTGGAAGATTTTAATAAAAATAACAAGGATAAATGTATATGGTCCACTAAAGGCCTTTCAATTTAAGGCCCAATGAATATTTAATGTAATAAGTGTTTGATTTTGAAAGGCGTTTTAATCATTTCGATATAAAATAAAACAACAGCTCATTAAAAGGAGAGAGATTCACTAAGGCCTTGATTAAAGGCCCAATGAATAAAAGGGTCCTGAGTTTTTCTTAACCAGATCTTGCAGTGAGCTAACTAAACAGCTTCGGTCATATCTTTCGATGAGTTTCGACCTGCGAATTATTATTTATCAAAAACATTTTTTGACGTTTCCTTGAAATATAACCAGTGTCGTGCTGTGATTTTCATTTAAAATTACAATTCTGAAGGAATTTATCTTTGCCATTAATTTATTAACCCCCACACGCAAAAACTTTCTATATATATGAACCATAAATATGGATGCAGAATTTGAAGACCATGACTTTTCCTGGATAGAATTTAACAAATGATCCAACCTGTCCACCATAAACAAAATCCCTATTGACAAATTACAACTATTAACAGTGCAGAATGAAAAAAAAAGGTGTATGGCTGGCTGTCGTATTCAGTACATTCCAATTCTAACCATTGGCTATTTTTAATTTTAGCAAAAAAAAACTATTGCCTAATTTTTATTTTGTTGTGGTATAAATTTAATAAACATAAAGGGTAATACCAGACACAAAGTCCTCTCTTTGGTCTTATTCTTATTGCTTTTTTCATGAAAAGCCAAAGCCTCTAAACAGTGTAAAGATAAAAGAAAATATAAGATTGTTAAAATTTGGAGGAAAATAAAAAGGATTTCGCAGAACTCATGAGAGGCATGTATCAGTCAGTATAAGAGGCACCTTCCTCTTATTTGTTCAAAACAAAAAAAAAGAGGCACCTTCCTAGTTTGATAAGGTTTTGGAGTTTTCTTTGATATATGAATTTTCGTTAGGATGATTTTGTTATTATGACAGAATATGAGGAAATACGAAGACCTATAATCAATAGTAAATTGTCTGAATCTTGGATCTACAAAAACAAGATCGTGAAATTGATAAAGAATCGAAGATGATGAATTTCTGCTAGGCATGATTTTTAATTCATTGATTAGATATTTTGGCATAAATCACAATTTTTTGTTACCCATTAGACTAAGGAGAGCAACTTCGTTACCTTTTACATACCTACTGTGCCTTTTTGTCAATTTTTGCGAAAGAATATCAAACTATGAAGACAAGAATCTCGGATTACATTGTTTCTTTTCAACGGAGTGGAATATAGCTATGACCTTTTTGCATGTAAACTATACGTACGTAGGCTTTTTAGAGAAAATACGCCAAAATTTTTTTTATTAATAATAAATGTGACTGAATCTAATAACTAATAGGAATATATTTTGTATACCAGTAGAGACGATGCCAAAGGATGGATCCAATCCATGGTTATGAATATGCAGAATAAAGAGAGAATGACATAAGAATTCAGATGTGACGTGACATATTGGCCTCGATTACTTAGACTACGACATTTCAGAGCTACCAATTTTTACAATTTTAAATTACTCGTATAATAACAACCTATAGTTATAGAATCTTTAATATTTTGGTCATTCAAAATACTTAAAAGTCTACCAAAAACTCGCAGAATGTTCCGTCTTTTCAGTTTATTTTATGTTATCTAGTTTTGTTGCATTCATATAGTAGTAGTAGCACTTAAAAGTCTACCAAAAGCTTGCAGGTTTTGAGATTAGTGTTGTACCAAAAAGCCACGAATGTACTTTGGTTGGGTTAAACAATAACTGTCGCTACTGACTTAACGCTATAGTCTTATAAAACCCTATATTAGACGTGGTTTAAAACATTAGAAAAAAAGAGTTAAGTCAGTAGTATCAGTCCTTCCGGGAACATCTGATCAAAATCAAAAGTATTGTTTGTGATAAATAATTAAATACATAAGAAAAAGGCCCAATGGGCTATTTATTTTTAAGGCATGCGAATCGTAATAAAAGTCAGAAAAAATAAAGAAATAATAAAAGTAGAAGACATGCTCTGTTAAGTGGTCGCTGTCTCCACTCTCTCATCTTCTCTGCGTATTTGGCAGTTGAATTTCTCTGCATGCAAAATCTAATTTTAGATTTCGTGTTGGATTCTCAGTACCTCACTAGATTCCCAATCTACCCCTGTCATCAAACGTCAACGTTAATATCTCTCTTTCTCATTTCTCTCTCACACAGAATACACATTTATACAGATTATTTATCGTGTTTTTCTTTTAATGATTTGTCTATTATTGTGTTTCTCCTTTCTCTTTCACCATACATGCAAAATCTCCTGCATTTCTGTCTCGTTCGGGAAATTAATGTAAATAATAAATGGTCCTAATTTCTAACATCTTAAAATTTGATCGCGTCGAACAATTTCTTTTTTGTGGTGGTACGTGTAAGTTCAATAACTACTCACATGTGAGAAACGATATATTTTTGAAATTGGATTTATTCATTTAAACGAGTTAGCATTAATGTATAAACGCTGACATTACCAACCAAATGTTTCTGCTTTTATGGATAGTTCTATATGTTGCACTTGATAGTAGATGCTAGATTAATCTAGTTTATTTAAGTCCATACCCAAAAATGGACCAGAATGAAAGTCGTGGATTACACGAGATTAATACTTTGTTTATTAATTTGCTCTTAAAAATAGATTGATAGTGTTCAGTTTTTTCCCGGTAAAATTGATAATGTTATGCCTTTTTTCAAAAATAATAATTTAAAAGTAGCGTTTTTCAATATTTTTATTGAAAAAGGTCTTTTTCAAACAAAAAATTGGCAATGCTTATTTTGAAGCATCTCTTATCCATAACACTATTTTAGTCTTAAAATCACATTAGAAAAAAATTCCGTCAATCCAATTCTAAAATTCTATATGGTAAACTTTCAATTCGATACTAAAAATTACACTTAGGATTTGATGGGTTAGCACTAAAGTAACTTAGAGTAATAAAATAAGAGGGAAAGAGATGAAAATTGTAAGAGTAAAATAGAGTAATAGAAAAACTGTATAATAACTTTTACTTCTAAAATGTGACATACAATCACAACCATAGTTGTAATTTCACATCAATTTTAGTATTAGGTCTGAAATGTGCTATATAAAAATCACACTAAAATAGAGTTGGATCATCTATTTCTTACTCGAAAATAAACACATGTATTAGACCTAATACAAATTTCAGCGAGACTAAGAATGTTACTGGTGACGAATAAAAAAATGGAATGATATGAATTATTGGCTGCAGCTGGAATGTTATTTTTGTGGAATAAATTTCAAAAATATTTGCTAATTGTTATGAAAACTTTTTAAAATCGATTCCACATATTCTATTTTTGGAATGGAACAGAAAAATAAATCTTTTGTAAAATATGCTCCTTTCATTCAGGAGTATAGATCTTTGAATATATGAGATGTTTGAAATTCACAATTCCACTTGTAATTTCAGTTTTTATTCTATTTTTATTCCACAGTTATCATTCTTTTGATTCATAATATTCTATTTACGAATCATCGGTTACACTCATTATGTATATAATTTAATGGAACGAAATCAACATTTCACTTGTTCTAAAAGCGTATTCGATTTGGAATGATTTTTAAAATGAAAGTTATTTTTTTCAATAAAATAATATGAAATCTAATGGAAACAGATGGAATATTTTTCCATTTTTTCATAATAACTGTCAACTGGTAAACAATTTTTGAAAATCACATAAATAAAGCCTAAAATTTAAACCACACAAGACTCTAAAGAAATAGTATATAGTTTGATACACTGTATACTTCTAAGTTTAGATTTTTTTTTATTTCTTGCTTTGGTACTTCAGTTTTTTTTTTTGTAAAGCAATTTCATTTCATAACTTAGGTTTGGTACAATAAAGAGAGAGCTTGATTGGCCACAAAATCAGCTCTATCATTAGCTAGTCTAAAGATAAACTTAAAAACAACATCAGTAATTAGAGCAGATAGAAGGTATATGTTGTTGAGAAAAACAGCGATCTCTACATGTTTTTCGCTCGAGTTCACAAGGATCTTAGAGTCTGAAAAGATCAAGAGAGCGTTAAAAACTAACCTTTTGTCAACAATCAAATACATGTTAATAACAATAATAATAAAACTTGCACGAATGCAAGTATATCCATCCACACTTCATACTTCAAAAAATGAATATAACCAAAAAAAAAAAATCAAAAGTATTTTATATTTTGTTCATACTCCATTTTTGGAGAGCGAACATGGAGATTGGAGACATCTTTATAATCAAACCAATATTCAGGAGTATAATGATCACTGCAGAGTCTGTATGAAGCCAAAGAATCGTCTATGTCCTAAAGATATACAGCTGTTTCTTTTGTGAATTGAAAATAAATTGAATGATGAGAGACCTCATATGGCGTTTTTCGTTTTGCGTTCTCGGTCGCGATACTGGCGGTTGTTGATATTTTGTTCATGTGGTCGATTGATTATAAGCTCGTCATAGCTTTGAGAAAAAAAAAATCATAAACAGCTAATTCGATACAAATGGTACTGCGTACTATTTACTTTTGATATTTGGTGGAATTATTAATCATTGCCAAAATCAAAGGAAGGAAAGAGGGACCTCTTCATGCATTTGATTTCCCTCCAAGATAACTACTCCCATTATCCTTTTTTCCTTCCAACAAAATCATTCACACTAGAAAATCTGTCCCTTGGTCACTTTCATGAAAAAATAAAACTATCTTAGGTGGTTTCTTTTGTAATCTAAAATGATTGATGTTTCTGGTTTAGTGTTTGATGATACTATATTTGTGTAGACATCATATCCTTAACTATTCTTCGCTAATGTTAAGGATATAGTGATCATTTCAAATTTGTAAGAGCACCCGCAACGCAAGGATCATCAACGAAGTCACACATTTTTCAAGACCAAAATAA
>OVBX01003308.1:170-17227 GCA_900406325.1 Erucastrum elatum | reverse complement strand
GGTAAGATTGTAAAAAAGTAAAGAAATCTAATTGACAAGTGTATTGATTTGTCCCCAATATGTTTAAGCAGGAAAAGGAGGAGATTGACCTGCCTCATTCTACTCCTCTATCTGACATGTAAGTGAAACGTTCCACAGCTTTCAACTTAGCCGTTTGGCATCTCTTTAGTCATGAGTTTTTACTTTTAAATGCAGAATGCTAAGGCATAAAGCTAAGAAGAGGAAAATTCAGTCTATGAATGTGGAGCCGTGTAGTTCTTCAGAAGTCAGGTGTGATTTTCTTTTTCCTTCTAAAATAGTTGTTGTTACAGGTGTAGAAGGTTTGATCCTTGAATCAATATCCTCACATTTATGGATATAGATTCTCGAAGAAGAAAGACCTTGTAACAAACTCCGCTAAGCAAGGGAAAGCAACCAAAGATGCAGTGAAGGGCGGAACAAATGAACCAGAAAAGAGGGAAGAGATAAACCTAAAATTCTCAGTAGATTGTTATGACAAGGGAGAATCTGAAACTAAGGGTGAAGACAGTCTGGAAATCAGGAAAGGATCAAATGCTGAGCCTGAATGTAAAAGAGATCAGCAAGAACCGCCTGAGGATTGTAATGCAGAAGCCAAGTCTGATGGAGAAGAGCTAAAGTCTGCAAACAAGGCAACTGCAGAACCCAAATTTGATGGAAAAGAGCAGGAGACAGAGAAAGAGCCAACTGCAGAAACAAAATCTGATGGACACGAGCAAGAGTCAGCGAAAGAGCCAAATGAAGAACCCGAAACTGATGGAGACAAGATAGGGTCAGTGAAAGACCCAACTGCAGACAAAATTGATAGGGGAAGATTCTTCTGAGGAGAAGCAGTCTGGTAAAGTTGACAATGAAGCTGAAAAAGAGGACAAAGAGACGAGATCGATAAAGCAGAGAAGGCTTTTCCAGAGTTTTTATTAAACTCTTATGGGACATTTGTCTTGGGTGAATAATGTGAATATAATATATCGGGCGTAGCCCGGGATTTTTGTTTAATTTTCATTTTTATTATATATTTTGTATGTATGTTTCTTTTGATATATAAATAGCATAATCTATTATATAAATATAAGTAGCTAGATAATTATAAAATTATTTTCATTTTTTTCTGTTTTACAAATTTCAAAAAATTTAATATCCAAATTCTGATATTTTTCTAATGGAAATTATATATAAGGTGATAAACAAAAAAATTGATTAATATTTTAATTATGTGTTTCATAGGTTGGATTATAGAAATGTTTCATTTCACTTAATTTTTTTAAAAACTTGTTTCTAGTTGCTCTCTTAGCAATTTAATTGACACTCACCTTTTCATTATACAATTCATTTAATATAACTTTTTTCTTAAAATACTGATTTAAAAATTCTAGAAGTAATTATTAGAACGATACGTTATTTCGTAGCTAACGGAAAAATGGAATCCTAACCCAATTAAAAAGGACCATGTCAAGTTTGTAATGGATACCTAAATATGTAAATGATAAAAACAGTCTTGAAACTTTGATTGGAGAATAGTCTATGTATCATATATAAAACTAACCAACACATTCCATTTTATATTGGCAACCTTTCACACAATACTGGTAATCAAACTCTCAGTCAAACTCACATAATAAGCTAAAGCATACACTTTTCTGAAATCAGATTAGCATTATATATCTAACACCTCTAGGGGACCAGTTTTTGTTCATTCATTCCTATGATTTGTCTGGTATAGTGACCGTCTTTTGGGAAAGTAAATCATGAGGAAATGTATCATCAGGAGTCAAAACAGAAGTGTAGAGCTGTCTGGAACGTAAACCCACTCCATTCTACATAGGTTACATAAAAAAATGAAATACTCTATTTACAAAATTTAACTAACTCATTAACTAAACCAAAGTATGTTTTAGTGATCTTCGACTCTTCGTTGCACAATACAGGTTTGTTTGATTATAAGAATTCTTGTTTTTAAAACTACCTCTCCTAATGTGGCACGCAGTTTAATTAAGTAAAGTAAAGTTCACCAAAAATGATTAATTTTAAGTGTTTACAATGTATAAATTTGCACAACTGAGCTGAATAAACAAATGAATCAAGGTGAAGCTCACTATAAATTCTTACTTTAGTTAAATATATACCGAATACATTTAAATAATATTTTGTACTATGTAAAATTTGAATCATTAAAAAAATTATCGCAACTTCTTACCAAAGCTACGAATTTTAACGAAACCAAATCGAAAATTTCGAACCGATTTGAGCTTGACCCATTTCCAAAAGGCACTTCTCTAAAACAACATTCATAACTTAACATTATTAGTTCAGTTTTCAATAATTATACGCTCTCGTGGAATTAAATTAATATTAAATAAAAATATGATTAAAAAATTATTTATAAAAATTATATTTCTCAAAAAATATTTAAACAAAATTAAATGTCCGCTTTTTCGAAAGGCGGATCATAATCTTGTATAGATTATAATTAACTGATAGATGGAGAGATCTTACGAAAGATGGAGACCCAAATTACTTTATAAAAAGAAAAGTTTTGTTTTTTTTCATATCCTTTCGACTTTATCCGTCTGATCACAGGATGCCGATTGGCCTTTGCGATTACATCACGTCCAACTTCTTTGAAAATGAAGCTACACTCGTGCTTATTCGGGTACCTATGGCTTCCGCAAAACGTGCTACTGCATTTGCACTTAAACCCCCATAACCCCAACCTTCTTGTTACAGCTGAAACACCGTTTCGTCCGTGCTTATCCGGGTACCTATGGCTTCTCTGCCTCCTCCTGTCCCGTGGCTATAGGAGCTGATGACGGCTCAGCGGTTATAACAACAGAGGATGGTTTGGTTTCAAGATGCTGTCTTTGAACTGGTGTGATAATGAGACTGCAAGATGGAAGCTTAAGTGAGTTCTTGACAGCAAATTTTGCAGCAGCGGTTAGATCTTCCACGGCTCAGAGACTTCTGTAGCATTTGGAACAGAGGTTCATGTTGGAAGGTGACCCAAAGAAACCACATCCGTTGTTGCAGAGCTTTGGCTCAGTTGGTATCAAAGAGAAGATCTAAGAGAGAGATCAATGATCTAAGATATAGAGATCATATGATAAGAGTTCTAAGAGAAACATTGAGAGCTTTAGTTTTGAGTAGTTTCTAAAGCTAATAAAGAAAAGTTGTTCTTTATTATTCTTGTGTTTCTAAGTGATCTCTGAGATTTGAATTGGTATCAGAGCTTAAGTTGAAGTTCTGAACTTTTGATCCCGGTACCATATATGTGTTTTCAAAAATATTATAGTGGAAAGCCCTTTTGTGAATAAGTTAGCTGAATTTTAACTGAACGTACATATTTGATGTATACTTCTTGAGTTCTCGTATGTACACTTCAAACCTAGAAACACACCGTTCCCGAAATGGCTGGGAGCGGAAAAGTTCATTTATTTGTTAGGTACTCCTGGGAGGGATATGTTTTATTCTGTTGCTCTTAATATATCATTCTTTGAACTGAATGACACATGCCAGATTATCTTCAAACACTTTTGTCGGTTCTTTCCTATAACTATTATGCTCTCTTCTTGTACATGATGACTCTTAAACCTAAGCTATATACATTCTCGACATGTTTTATTTATGCATGATTCGAATAATTTGCAACTAGAGTTTATTTATGGGAAAGCCATGAAATTGCGGTTTCGCCAATAGTAAATACATATCCTGTTTACGACCGAAATTTATATGGATTAGATACATAATTTGCATATGGAAAACCAATCATACCAAATTCATAATTTCTAGGATAAATCAATCCTAAATCAAAACATACCATGGAGAAAATGAAATATATTATCTACTTCTATCTAATGTCCATGATTATGATATGAGATGTATCTTGCAAATAAATTAGTATATAAAACTATATTTTATCAAATATAACTTTTAAGATATATATATATATATACTCATTAGCTTTTCTTTATATGTAAAAGATCGTATCAAGATATTTTAGAACAACATCTCTTTAAATCGATGTTTAAATGTTGAGATGTCTAAATATGTTTCTCTATGAAAATTTTTCATCCCAAAACTTTCTTATATATGGCTTGTTAACTCTTCTATAGTTTGGTAGAGTTTCCGGAACACAATCTTTTTTATATCATTAATTTATTAATCATCAAAAGATTATTAAAACAACGAGATAAAACTCAAGTCGTTTATGTCTTACCAGACATACTATTATATTTTCTCAACTAATTTTGTACCATGTCTTTTTCATACAGGAAAGTCTTTTTTATTTCATTACTAGGTTCGGCCCGCCTTACGGACGAGAAGTTATAATAAAAGCTATTTTATAGTAATTTTATGAAATATTTATTGTAGATTGAAAAAGATACTGTAGACAAATAAATAATAAAAATAATTTTGAGATCATATTGTTATTTTTAATAAATAATTTTGGTTTGAATTAAAATGACAGTAACCTATTACTATCATTATTTTCTTTTTTTTTTGGAGAATACCAAATTAGAAAAAAATCAGAAAACGTAGTATTATCTATATTATTATCATTTATATTTCAATTTAACAAAATAAAAAAGTTTAAATAAATAATACATATTTTTTTCAAGAATATTTAAGTTTTAAAAACACTTTTACACAAATTATTTCTTTAGTGATAATAAATTTGTATATCTCCAAGCTAATTTATATAAAATATAATTTAAGTGATAAAATAAATAAATCTCGATTTTTAAAATTCTCTATATATCTATATATTTAATTATATCATAAATAATAACTAATATTATCTAATTTAACAGGAAAATAATTTCTTAGAATATAATTATATATTTTGTATGTTTTTTTTGAAAAACAAAAGCCTAACTCTCATAGCTCATACGGTCAGCTAGACATGTCAAAATGGGTAAAATTAATGAATCTTTCTGCACCCTTTAGCTTCAGATCTTAAGCTTTCTTTTTTTTGTTCAATGCAGGATGAGGTTTAACACCTTGGCAAGCACGCAAGAACAAGAGCAAACTTGAGTTCAAACAAACTTGGTGGAATCTTCAAGCTTATTGTTTCATGAAACTTTTGATTTTATTGAATATTAAAATTTTATGAAAATATACTTTTTCTCCATTGTATTGAATTTAAAAAGTTTATGAAAATATACATTTTTTTCATTGTATTGAATTTTAAAATTTTATGAAAATATACATTTTTCTCCATTGTATTGAATTTTATGATTTTTTTATGAGTTTTTAGTGAGTCAACCCATTAAAACCACTAACTCATTAATCTAAATGAGTTAGAGACCAAACCAAACCATTAGGTAAATGGTTTGAGTTGAACCATAACCAATAGAAGAATGAATTTATTTGGATGTAGCTTGGTTTGGGTTGGTTTACCCATTTTCACATGTCTACAGTCAGCTAAGGCACATTAAATTTTTATAAGTTTTATTATTTAAAGTTTTAAGTTTAATATTTACCTATATATATTTTGTATGTTTTATTTTCATGTATAAATATTATAATCTATTCTAAAAAATATAAAAATTAATAATGGAAGAGACGTAACGAAATGCTGGATAAAAAATTTAAATGATCAGTTTTCTTATCAAAGCTATACACAATTATTTTAGTTTCTCTTTTTTCATATACAAAAAATAAAACTCATTATAGTTCAATCTTATCGTACGTGGTCCCAAACATGTTTATAGACATCTTTCACGTTGCACAGTTCATGCAAGTTTGATAAGAAGAAAACCGAACTCCAACAGTAAATGCCATCACAACCAGATGGATGCGTTTTGGCTGTTGTAGAACCTTCCACGGCGTTGCTCAAAAAAAAAAAAAAAAAAGAACCTTCCACGGCCCGTTCAAGCCCGTTGATGATTTGGTAACGTGTGTTGGAAGATAATCCCAGGAACACACCTGGTGAAGGAACAAAACATAAAAGAGAGTCAGCTAATGAGATCCAACATTTCACATGATATTATTGGCACTTGTCTCTTGACGTCTTCTTTTGATTTCTGTATACTCCTATATTGACATAGCACCCCCATATCTTAGTGAACAGATTAAAATTATCATGACTGAGAAGTTGTAATACCGTTTTGCCGTCATGATCAGATTTGCAATCCCTTGACTGATGAGACCGCAGCCGAATCACAGACCCTTACAGGACACCCTAGATAACCACACCATTTAGTTAAACCAAAAGGCATGGAAGGAATAACAAACCACAAAGAACAGTAAAGCAGTTTTCTTCTTCATACCTTGTAGAAGAAAGTTGCAATCCGCTGGTTGACGGAGAATTTACAACCCGGTCTTTCGCTTCAAAAACACTTCATAACCACAAAATAACAACCCGTATAAGTACATCCTAAACCATAGGTCCATTATCATGAAGCCAAAGGTGAAAAATGAGAGATAGACAATGATATTATCTTTACATGCTAGGAAGAGCTGCAGAAGATCGCTTCAGGCCGCTAAATAGACCTGTTGATGATGCTACAGATGTCTTCCCAAAACGTGCACAAGGTCGGATAGACCTTGCTGATATGCCTCCTAGCCTCAAGTCCAATTCTAGAGCCTCAAGTCCAATTCTAGACATGTCGGAGGCATATCAGACGTATATCGTCTTAATGCTCGGAGGCATATCAGCGTTTACTTCTTAACAAGAACAGAGGATGATGCAAGATCTCTTCATATTTTGTTCAGTGTTCAGTTCATGATTCAAGATGGTGATGAAGCTGTGGCTCAAATGGATGAGATGGTTAAAGAAGCGTGAGATAAAGAGGAAATGAGACGAAGGAATGGCGACTATCAAGATCGACAGGTAACTCTCTTATATATTTGAATCTATTCAAAACTTTCATAGATTGTCTAACTTTCCTCTGGAACCATTTTATGATCTGTCTTCCTTTTCACACATATCTCTGCCACTCTGAGTCTGTTTACTCACAAGCTGTCTCTTTTCACAAGAAAATTTTGTGCCCCAAGTAGCATAAACCCAAAGATGGTAGGAAGTATATTTCTGTCTGGAATTAAAAATACATGCATACTATTACTTATACTAATGTTAAAACTTAGTGCTTACGTGTGAGGAGCTTAATATTCTTTAAACAAACATGTAATATTTTTCTGCAGATCGTTTGTTCTTGCAACAGATTTAAAGTGAGGCACCTGCAATTCCATTTTTTCTGATATTACTTTTGCAACAGATTTTTTTTTTTCTTGATGCACTCTATTAGTAGTTCTTATATTTGTGGTTTAAGATCAGTCAAAACAGAACACGATCTTCTTACTCTATAGTACATGAAGAAGTCTCAGGTATTTCTTTCCATGTGTCGTCTAATTTTCTTCCTGTTCAAAGTATGAAGGCTGTCTCAAGAACGGAGATGTCGATTGCATCATCCTTAGCACGCTAAACATGACAAGACATGATCTTTTGAAGAGAGAAATAGATGTGTATTTGCTGCAGTTGTACGGCTACTGAGATAGAGAGGACACAAAAGAGGATAAATACACAACAAGATCTGCAATACTTTGATGAACTTGAAGCTAGATTTGATGTGTAGCCATCTCCCAAACTGGAACCATCAACCAACTACCTTTGTCTAAATATAAAAAAGTACTTTGATGAACTTGAAGCTAGATTTGATGTGTAGCCTTCTCCCAAACTGGAACCATCAACCAACTACCTTTGTACTATAAGTAGTTGAATGTGAGATGTGGTACTTCTTGTTGGGATGATAAGAACTTTCAGTTGGGCGTTTCGGTTTATTGGTTAAATGGACAAGGTTGAGCTGGTTGGTGATTTTCCTGCTTCAACAGCTTGTCTTGCTACATCAACTTGACTGCCTGGTTCACCTGCATGCCTGCTTCATCTTCTTGCGTTCCATGCCACCTCGTGCCCTGTTTCACCAGCTTTGTAAGCTGCTTGCTTCAGCTGCATTCGATGACCGAAACCGACATGGACTTCCGTTAGCCATGGCGATAAAAAAGAGAGAAAAAGGGAAGATGCGTTTCAGATAACAAGAAGAGAAAGGAGACATTGAAGAAGAAGAAGAAGAAGATAGAGACGTCAAAAATAGAGGATCTTTAGAGCTCTGATACTATATTGGTGTATGGAATTGAACTATTATTCATGGAAAGCAATGCTCTGAGTTTATTCACGTACAAAGGAAGTAAGTATAGTATTGAAATATGTTGCACAAAAAAAAAGAGTATAGTATTGAAATATACTGGGGGTTAATGTGAATGATCCGAGTATAAGAGAAAAACAAACCCCTACCCACTAAAACGTCTATGTATGTAAATCTTGCCTTTTGAAGTAAGCTTTGTGAACCAAATAGCGAAGTCAGATTTATGAATTTTGTTAGCTGTACGCCTTCAGGGCGTGTAAATATATACTTGGTGTAAATATGTAATGTTCAACTATCTTTTGTATATTAAAGTGTCTTCAGATACACTAGTATAACTACTTCAAATCAAATTTCTTATACACACAACGTTATACATATTTATTGACAGCAACTACGTTGACTACCACTCACGCATGATTAAGATGGACCTGACCGCGGCTGATACAAATCTCCATTTTCAAACTGCCATCTCTAGGCAACATATACGATACGAAGGAATCAACATGAAACCGTATATAGGAATGTTATCCCTCACTTTCCGAATTTTCCTCAGCATCGATGTCTGCTTCAGCTCAATACCCAAGACTGCAAATTTCAGAGTGCAGGAAAATTCGCCTTGTTCTAAAGGTGCCATGCAGCTCACACGAACAATCAAACCGTGTGATTTTCTATAAACTTGAATTACAATCACCTCCCCCATCTTCTTCCTCCTAAGAACATCAATCGTCTTATTGAGGTCCCACTCTAGCGTAAGGCTGATGTCCCAAATAAACGGAATCAGTCCGTCTCCGTGTTTAGCACGAACGTGGTTGTAGAGATGCTTGTAGGATCCGGTATAGTTGCAGCCACCCATAGGGCAGGAACATGGGTGAAAAACACACTGCTTCTCATGGCTAGATCGATTCCCATACAAGGTACTCTCTTTGCACCCATAAATGGCATTTGGACATGAATTATAGATGCCTCAACAACCTTCTCCATGGCTCTGCAACGACTGTACCCAATCGGCATCTAACAGGAAGGGCATATATTATTAAGTTTTCAACAGCAAAGTGAACAAGCTAGATGACCATTATTACACTGCAAGACAAAATATAATGTGATATCACAAACAGTTGCATGTGCACTGGAGACAAAAGTAGAACAACCCACTAGGAAAACAAGGTTACAGTTAGAAACCTTTGGATGATTCATAGAAAAAAAAATCAGCAATAAGTCCTATATTCATTTTAGAACTTTCATGTGTTTCCTATGTGGACAGAAGCTAAGAGCATGATTATCCCTAAAACCCTTATGGGTTTCTTAAGTCCACTTTAATGAATATTTAACTATTAAATTGTAGCTAGGGATTTTAGTTAAGAATCACCTAATTTTGGAGCTACAATGGTAGTTTCTTAATTTGAGATTCTTACAAAAAAAATAACTTTTCTTAACAAACCTTGAGAAGGAACATGTCTGATATGGTCTACACATTTTCTTAAACAACTAAAACAAGACAAGAACAACAACGACACAAACGTAAACCACTAAAACAGAACATGAAATATTAATATGAAACAAGAACAACAATAACATATAGGCACTTGTTTTATTCAACATTGCAGAAGTGTCTATCGCAACTCTTGATACAATCAACGACATATTCAGCTTTACAAAGTGATAGAAAAGGAACTTACTTTCAATGACTACTCCATAATAGATCATGAAAAGCAAATGGTTCAATGGTGACAATGTCAGTTGTTCCACGATTACCTACCAAAGCAAATGGCCTGCAAAGTACACACATAACTAAACTTGCGATTCACAAACCAAACAACCCAAAATCGATTCATATATGTGTTCAATTAAAAAGAAAGAGAAGAGAGAGCAGCTGTTATGAACATTTTAAGCAATCCGGGGTTGTCTTAACTAAAGAATGGCTGCTTCCATCGATGCTCTTCTCCATCACGCAACTTAGCCTAAACAGGTTTTAATTCGAAATCTGCTTCTTCTTCTTCTTCTCCCAAGTTGGAAACTTGGTAATGGAAACAGTTGTCCGAGAGTTTTTACTGATCAAACCCTTCAGAGAGTAACAACAGAGAATCAGCAAGAAGCCATCATCACACGCAACAACAAACTTCATGCCCTGAACATACAAGCAAAGTAGCACTAAATGAAACCAGACTTAATAGCAAAAATTCGCAAGAGATCTTTAGTCTTAATACATTACACCAGAAGACCAAAACAAAATGAAACCGGACTAAATAGCACTAAAACTCCCAAAACTTATATATAAACAAACACAGAACAACAAACTTCACTTCCTGAAACACAAGCAAACAAAAATGAAGCACAAGAAAACTTTCATATAACCAAACACATTACGACAAACAATTATTTTCCTGTAACACAAGCAAACAAAACTGAAGCACAAGATGGTACGAAACTTGACTTGTAATGAGATCAATACACAAACAAATCCAAATTGAAAGTTTCATCAGATCAGACGGAGAAAACCCTAACCTGGGTTCCCGGCGGCGGAGCTTGCGGGACCTTCGACGATTTTGAAGGCTCCTTCGAGCACATAAGGCAAAGGAAGGGCGTTGTTGATCTGGCTCGACTGAACCTCGCTGTAGACAGGAGCGTTGTCCGGAGAAGCGGCGGCGAGATCTCGGTTAACGGCGGCTACCATTGCTTTTACGGTGTTTCACCGGCGATTGAAGGGAGGAGATCCTTCCCTTCACGAAAGCAATCATCTACGGGAGACGAAGAGAACCGAGAGAGGAGGAGAGAAAGAAAGGAAAGCAAAAAGAAAAAAAAAAGGAAAAAAATCGAAGTTTCCAATTTGCTGACACGTGGGTTAAGGAACTTCTTTGTTACCGGTCGCGAGAATCATGTACTAAGGATCGATTATTACCTTTTTATTTATTTTTGATTTTATTAAATCAGTCATTTAGTTTAAAAACCCCCTTAGACCATGCGCAACAGAGGATTTTGTCGGGTTCACACGAGCGAGTTCTAAGGCCCACGAGATTAAAAACCAATAAAAATGGGTTTGTTTTCACGAACCGGGCCTTACTCATGATCCGCTATATTGCGGTTTTAACCACGCGTCGTGTCCTGATTGGACGAAAGAAACCGCGTAGATGGAGGAGGAAAGAAGGGTTTCCCTGTGTCTCTTCTCATTTTCTCAAATCGAAATAAAATCTAGGGTTTTTTGTGTGAGAGGCGATTATACGAACGACGCCGATTCTCGCCGATTCTCTCTTATTTTCTCGTTCAAATCGACGACGAAGAGTCTTTTCCACGAACTCTGGTGAGTCTCGTATAGATCGACGGTTTGATTTGGTCGATTTAGATCGAAATCGTTTTCTGAGATTTGAAATCAATTTGGGGTTTTCGGGTTTAGATTTAAATCGATACCTAGGATTTCGATTAATCGTTTTCGGAGACATGCGCGTTTCATTTTTGGCTTGTTTGTGTGAGATATCAAATCGATAGAGGGCTTTGGAGATAGGGTTTCAATTTGATTTGATTCGTTGATTCGATTTGGTTTCGATTATAGTTTTAATTCTTGAAGAGGGTTCGATTTGATTCGTTGATTTGATTTGGTGGTGTTAATCGAAATCTCGATTTCGATTTTGAAAAAAAATTGGGGTTTTTAATTAGGGTATAGTTATCTGACTTTTGAGATTCAAAGAGATCCTACAAGTGTACTAATACCTTCTGATATATTTCACAGATGGATCCCGCCGAAGAGATTAGAGATTTAAAGAGGCATAAGGAGTATGCCAACATGCTCATATACACTTGCGATTCTGAGTATGGGATTCCGAGAAAAGTGTTCGTGTGGTGGGAGAATCATCGACGAGGTGAAAGTCAAGGAGGAGCACGACACTCTTCCTGGGAAGAGGTTCTTCACGTGCGCCAACTACGAGGTTAAATGAATCTTTCAACGTTTCTTGAAATACACAATTGCAAAAACCATTACTGATTAAGTTTTTTTGTTCAAAACAAGGCTGATAGGTTACACATCCGTCAGCCTTGGGTAATTGGTGTCCAGGAGCAGCTCGAATGGTTGACTAAGCGTGTGGAGGCGGCTGAAGAGGTGATCAAGTTAATTTCGAGTCTCAAACACCAGATTCAGACTCTGGAGGTGAGTAAAATGATTTCTAATTCGTCTCATATTACTTATTATTATGTGACTAACAATTTTTTATTATTGTTTCCATGTCCAGGGCAAGGAGAAAGAGCTGAATCTGCAGGTTGATCGTCTAACTGGGAGGTTTACAACCTCACAGTGCAGGTCGAGGTGCTGGAGGAGATCTGCTTCGAGTAACAAGCAAAGGTAAACACTCAATCTCA
The DNA here is from genome assembly GCA_900406325.1 of Erucastrum elatum. Taxonomy (NCBI): domain Eukaryota; kingdom Viridiplantae; phylum Streptophyta; class Magnoliopsida; order Brassicales; family Brassicaceae; genus Erucastrum; species Erucastrum elatum. The sequence goes on along the minus strand of OVBX01003308.1, from coordinate 4,727 downwards.
ATGAAGTATACTAGGTTGAGTAGAGGTGAAGTACAAGTGAACTTAATTATGTGTTTGTTTACTTCAATGAACTTAAGTAGATATTTAAATGAAGTGAACTAGGTAGACTACAACTCGTAACTTAATTATCTGTCTGTTTGTTGGTTGAAGTTTAAAAACTTCTCCACTTTTTTAAGTGATTTGATGTGTAATGAATGGTAACTCTGAATAAGTAGTTGTGTAATTAAGTTAAGTTGTTGGGTTATTTAGTGCAGTACTAATTGTGTAATAAAGCAATGCGCAAGTAGTTTATAACATAGGAAAACCACTTCTAAAAACACAAACTACCCAACCTTAAAAATCACACAAACCTCTAAACACAAAACCAAAATCACACAATGGACTATTTTTCCGTAAACTCTCACGGGTTTGTTAACTTGTTAGCTTCGCAGAGCAGTCCAATAGACCTAGACTCTGCTGAGGCACCTGTTAGATCTCCCGGGTTAGTTAAACCTGCGGAAAGGAGAAAGTGGTCAACCAAAGAAGACATAGTCTTGATCAGTGCTTGGTTGAACACCAGCAAGGATCCAATAGTGAGCAATGAACAAAAGATATGATCGTTTTGGAAGAGGATAAAGGAGTATTTCAATTCGAGTCCTCTGCTCGTTGGCTCCATTCCAAGAGAGTGGAGTCAATGTAAGCAGAGGTGAAGAAGGGTGAATACAGAGGTCTGCAGGTTTGTGGGATGCCATGAACAAGCGTTGAAGGAGCAGACCAGTGGGCAATCAGAGAATGATGTCATGAAGCTTGCTCATGACATCTTCGTGAATGATTATAATGCAAAGTTCGGTCTTGAACATTGCTGGAGAGAACTTAGGTTCGACCAGAAATGGAAATCACACTCTCAGAAAAAAGGATAAAAGGAAAGAAAGTGAGCCGGAGGTGGGTGAGGAGGAAGAGCCTAGGCCTCCTGGTGTTAAGGCTAGCAAAGCAGCCAAACGGAAGAAGCCGAACGAGGCAGCATTTGATCACATACAGAGCATCCTAGCTCAGAAAAACTCCCTTTCCAATAAGAAAATCCTAGATCGTCCCTTAGCTAATAAGATTGAAACACTATCTGATCATGAAATTGCTCTTAAGAACAAGCTTATCTCTGAAATGCTTTGATTTGGTTAGTGTATTAGCTGGTTTTGCTTAACTGATTCTGTTTTACTTGTTTTGATCATGTTTTGAGTATTGTATTGTCTTGTCATGCTTTATTGATTCTCCTTTCTTTTGCTTTGCAGAGCACAGGTTGAAGGAGGCAGTGTGTTGCAGGACACGGGTTGGAATGGAAGGTCACAGCGTAGCAGGTTTAGGTCACGGGTAGAAGGTTTATTGATGTTTGCACTTTAGGTAATGGACGGCACTAGGGGGTCTAGTGAGTGTAGTATTTTGTTTCTCTCTACACCTCACTGATGTAAAATATATATCTATGTATTTTGTTTCATGTGACTGTACTTGGGTCACGGATGTACCCAAAACTCTCCCTTTTCACGGATGTATTAAACTCTCCCTCTATATAAAATGTGTATTGTGTTGTGAACCTTCTCCATTCTCTCTTGTCTGAACTTCTATCTTTAATATTGTTTCATGTTCACAACCAACAAACAAGGATATCAAGTTCTCCATTCTCTCTTGTCTATCTCTCTCTTGTCTATGTCTTGTTTCTCTTCGCAACCACCAAACTAGAACAACATCAACCACCAAGTAGTGACCAACAAGTTCACTACATTCACCAATCAACCACCAAGTAGTGACCAACAAGTTCATTGTCAACCTTGTCACTACATCGACCAAACAATTACAAACTACAATACCAAGCACATGGTAAGATGATATAGCTTATGCAAATATATGATACATATGTAAAAATTAATGTAGAATTATGAAAAAAATATAGGTTATTGAAATATATGATACAAGAATGTTAAAAATTGATCATAATAAAAGATAATATAATTTAAAAATTAATCTAGAATTATGAAAAAAATATAGCATATGGAAATATATGATACAAGAATGTTAAAAAATGATCATAATAAAAGATAATATAATTTAAAAATTAATCTAGAATTATTAAAAAAATATAGCTTATGTAAATATATGATACAAATCCCTTATTTGTCATGTTAGGAAGAAAATCAACAATGTTTTCCTCATCAAGTAATGAATTTGATGAAGTTGATGAATATTTAAAAGAAATGGTCGACGAAGTAGTTGATAATTTCATCGACTCAGTGATTCATGCTCACCCCAAGAAGTCCAAAAGACGGACTTTTATCGAAAGAGATCGCGAGCAAGGCCACATTCAGCTTGTCAACGATTATTTCACGGGAAATCCTACATATACAACTGAACAGTTTAGGAGGCGTTTTCGAATGAACAAGCCATTGTTCCGTCGCATTGTCGAGCGTGTGAGTACTGAAGTTCCATTCTTTCAGCAAAGACCAGATGCTACCGGAAGGAATGGTCTATCTCCACTTCAAAAGTGTACGGGAGCGATACGTATGCTCGCATATGCTCAGTCAGGAGATACATATGACGAATATCTCCGGATGGCTGACAGTACATTACGTTCGTGTTTGGCAAAATTCACTGATGCAATAATAAAATGCTTTTGAGATGAGTATTTACGAAGACCTACAGCCGAGGATCTTCAACGATTACTCGATATTGGAGAGGTACGGGGGTTTCCGGGAATGATAGGCAGCATCGACTGCATGCACTGGGAGTGGAAAAACTGCCCGACGGCTTGGAAAGGTCAGTTCACACGTGGTTCGGGGAAGCCCACAATTGTCTTAGAAGCCGTGGCATCACAATATCTTTGGATATGGCACGCATTTTTCGGCTTACCAGGTACCCTCAACGATATCAATGTTTTTGATCGGTCACCAGTTTTTGATGATATCATACATGGTCGAGCACCTAAAGTGAAGTTCAAGGTCAACAACCACACTTTTCGTATGGCATACTATCTTACTGACGGTATTTATCCTCCATGGGCAACATTTATCCAATCCACCTCACTTCCTCAAGGTCCTAAAGCACAGAAATTTGCAAAAACGCAAGAATCCGTCAGAAAAGATGTCGAACGGGCTTTTGGAGTTTTGCAATCGAGGTTTGCAATTGTTAGGAACCCAGCTCTACAATGGGACTTGGAAAAGATAGGAAAAGTTATGAGAACCTGTGTCATATTGCACAATATGATAGTAGAGGACGAACGACACACATACGCTTAAATTAACACATCTGAGTTCGAGACAGGAGAGTCTAGCAGAAGTTCGCGGGCGAGAAGCAGAGATAGTGTTAATGTCAACCCGGATATGTTAGCCATGCGAAGACAAGTTCGAGATTTAGAGAAGCATGATCGTTTGAAAGCGGATTTAGTGGAAAATATTTGGCAAAAGTTTGGTGATGAAGATGAATAAATAGGCTTTGTATTTTTATAAATTTATAATTTATGTTATGTACTCTTCATGTATTGAATAAAATGTTTTCATAATTTTTATAATATATTTGAATAATATATTTATGTTTTCTGTATATTTTCAATTTTTTTAAAAAAAATAATATTATTATTTTATTTTTATGAACTCCTTCCTCGGGTTCACCAATGCAGAAAATAACAAATCCGGGTTCATAACTGTTCATGAGTCCACAAAAAAATATTAAAAAAATTTGATGAATCCTCCTTTGGGGTTCACCATTGTTGATGCTCTTAAAGATCAGCGATAATCATGGTCTAATGCTCCTCTAACATCAGTCTTAGGATTCTCTAGTTTAGAGATGAAAAAGAAGTTCTTGAATCACAGTTCTTGACATTGATGTTTTAGTATTTTCACTGTCTTTTTTCTCCATAGAATCTACTTTTGTGACAAAAACTTAAAAAATGTCTATTTAAAAGAATTGCATATATCTATCTATCTATCTATATAATGTTTCTATCTCTCCAGGGTCCTCTACCTAGGATCCAGCATGGAAAGTCGTTGAACGAGGTGGCGACAGGTGTCCAGACGAGTGAACCGCTGCGTTTCATTAATGTTGTGTCCAATTCCTTTGGGCGTTTGTTCTAACCTATTTATTGGGTTACTCATTGTGGTGTACTCGAGTTCACCGCAGACGAAGGCCTTGTCTACTTTCCCTATTGGGTATTTATATATATCTTCCATCATTCTTTCGTCTTTGTTTTCTCTTTCATCATTTTTAGACAATCACTGATCTGTGCATTTACTTGTAGATGATGCAAAACATGTCTCTTCAAGAAGGAGACATTGTGAGAATCAAGAACATGAGCTTGGTGAAAGGGACTTACATCAAGCTTCAGCCTCACACTCAAGATTTCTTGGACATTACCAACCCAAAAGCCATGTTTGTAACTTTCAAAAAAACTGATATCTTGTTTTTTTTACCAATCTTCTCTTTCTGACATTCCTTTTTTTTTAAATGCAGCTTGGAGACTACGCTTAGGAGCTACTCTTGCTTAACCACTGGCGATACAATCATGGTTCCTTACAACAACAAGCAGTATTTTATCAA
>OVBX01003307.1:0-17230 GCA_900406325.1 Erucastrum elatum | reverse complement strand
GTGAAAATAATATATCTATATAGATATTTAAAATTTAATTTTTTGGTTTAATTTATTTTAACCAAATGTAAACTAATTAAAATAAGTAAACCAATTAAAATCATTGGTTTATGAGTAATTGAGTTATAAACTATCAATTCGGGAAGAAATACATCTAGAACTTTTTCGTGGAGATCTAGCACGAGGTCATAGTTTGGTGGGGATCTGATGCTATATGATAGTTTTCGTGGGGAAATAGATCGTCGACCCGCAAATATTTAACAAGGAATGCACGTGCGGATGTTGCAGGCACACGTGTGCTTTGCTGTAAGCCTGTAATGGATGGCTTTGGCTCGCATAGAAAATTTGTACGCCACGTCAGTTCCACATGAGATGTAAGAAATTACGCACCAACCAACTTGCTCATCTCTTTTCGTTTTCTGTTTACAATTTTCAACATTTCTCCGTAGATTCTTCAAACCATTTTTATTCCTTTCTTTATTAATGACTGATGAAGCTATGACAAAAACAAATCATTGATGCAATTATGATCGCTATCTCTACTTTTGGCATGAGGATCTCAATTATATTACCAGTAACAAAAATAAATAATAACCCTAGGAGTATTACAAAAAGAAAAGAAAATAGTGATGATAATAACCCTAGATTTAACATTAGAAATAGTAATAAACATTTCGTGCATATTAAAAATATTTCGTTCGATCTGTTCTTAATTTTTTCTTAAACATTTCGTGCATATTAAAAATACAATAAATCTTTATAGTTAACTCTATCAATTATTTATATTATGCAGTTTCCCATAAAATTTAATCAGTTAAATTTTCAATTTATGTTTTTAAAATATATAATTTATTAACATCAAATTAATACAAATCTTTCAAAATATAGAAATTATATCTTTGCAGATAAAAAATCTATAAAAAAAACTTAACTTCAAAAACAAATGAAGTAATGACTAAATCTTAACTTTAAGCTATATAAAAATATATAAGAGTCCAACAATCATATGATGTGAAAGCCTTTTTAAAAAAAAAAAAACAATCATATGATGTGAACTTCAATTTCCAAGCGTTTCTTCCCTCAATCTGGAAAGGAATAATAATCAAATATTCCAGCTGATAGATCAAGTACATGTGAGAGGACAATTGGACAAATATATTTAGATAGAAATAATTGGTTAGTTAGGTTTACAAATACAAAATAGGGTCTAATAAATTTTCGCCAACGATGACTTCATTCTACGGCCAATGCTGTAAAGAACAATCATAGCTAACATCACATGCATGAAACATTGAAACATATGATTAAGCAGAACGACAATTATTGGTCCTATGCAATGCGGAGCATTTAGAATGATTGCTATATATTAATGTACTGCAGTGTTTTGACAACCGGATCGGACCGGTCGGACCGTGACTCTCGGTCTTCTAACCGCTTTCGAGTTGTACTAAAAAACGGATTTGAGTTACACCGGCAAACTCAGTAAAAAACCGGCCAAACTCGGTAAAATCGGTGACCCGGTTCAATATTAAAATCCGATTTTTCTCAATTAAAATTAAAAAAAATGAAAATTTATAAATATTTCATTTAAATCAGATTTTTAAAAGTATTTCCAAAAAAATAGTTTTCAATATATTTTTGTATATATTTTAAGTATTTATTTATTTATGTATCAATTTTAGTTAGATTCTAATACTGGTATAATTTTTATAAAAATAATTGTACATATATATTTAATTATTTAAATTTTGATTATAATTAAAAATCCGGCTGAACCGGTTAGATCGGCCCGATCATCGACCCAATTACAATGCCGAGTCAATGTCCGGTCCGGTATTAAAACATTTATGTACTGTTATTTTAAAGTAATTACTAGATTCTGACCCGTCGGTATATTTTTGTTTTTGATTTAATTTTTTAGTAATTTAATTTTTATATTTGTATTTTTGAATCATATTTGTGTTTTTGTAATCATAATTGTGTATACTATTTTAGAAAATATATTAGTAAGAAGTTTGGATAATTGTATTGAATTTATGATGTTGCATAACTATACACTTATAACTATTTTTTGTTTAAAAGCGGATTTAAACATGCAGTTAAACTGATAAACCCAACAATCCAATTTGTAATTTGGTTGTGTTTTGAAAAAAAAATATTATTTAATAATCCGGTATAACTTAAAACATGTTACCTGTTGAACTAAAATTAATCTTTTTTTTTTTAAATTTAAAATTTACACAATTGTCAAAACACAATTATATCTATTACATTCTTTCAAAACAGATTATTGATTCCTTTGTCTATTAATTTTTGCTTGTTTTGACAATTGTGACACAACTTTAGATGTGTTACGTAGACCGACATTCACACTCCTAAAAAGTTGTTGTCACAAGCCAACGATATTATTTCTTGGTAAATAGAAAGATAAAATGCTGCTCAGCAAAACAAAATAGAAAGATAAAAATGACATTGTTTTGTAAAACTACTTTTGTTGTAATTGTGATTCCTTATTAATCTAGAGGAAATGATTAAAAGAGAAAATGCGCGCGTAGCGCACTTAATTAATATTTTTTATGTGTTCTAAATAGATGATGTTTTAAAGAGTTTTCGATATTTTAAAATAGATGATGTTTTCATATATCAATGTACTTTTTATTTTATCAAAATTTGTGTAGCCAATGACATTTTGTGGTTTCTTTTGTGATTTGTTGAATATTTTTTAATTTATATTTTAATGATATTTTAAAGATAAAAAAATAAGTTTTTTAATAATGTGCACAACTTCAAAACTTCTAGTGTTTTGAAACAGAGGGAGTACTTATTACGAGTTTGCCAAGCAGAGCGAACACGTGGGGCAGAAGATCACTCTGAAACACACCTCCGACATTTTGTCGGATCTTTTCTAAAAATCGTGGGACCCCTCTATCATCGTATCTCTTTCCACGAAACCATCACATGCCCTCAATAATTGTCCCCAATTGCCCACTTTCTTCTTCTTTCCGAGAGAGCGCGTGAGTGCATTAGTCTTACTTTGGCATCGTCAGCAAATAAATATATTTAGGAATAATGTAGTGCATATCCTAATTTAGTTGTAACTTTATATATTTATAAGCCATGCTTTATTTAATAATTAAATTAAATATTTCATTTTTGGTCACCAATTAAATATTTCATTTGTACAGTTATAAAATGAGTTCAATAAATAAGAAAAAATTACTAATTTTAAGATACTACAAATACCTCTAAACTAACATGTGGTAGCAAATTAGATTAAATATATGCATTTTAAAAGTATTAAAATCGTTTAAACTTAAAATATGGACTTCAATGACATGTTTAAAAATAATTAAAATTTAATTTTATATCAACAAAAAGTTACAAGTCGATAAGTTTTTTTTGGAGTAAAGAAATGGGCACTAGCAAGTAGCAATATTGATCAAATTTATTCATTGATGGAGGCTTGTGACTGCGCCTGGTAAGAAGTAGATGCGCGAGGAACAACTTAACATGCACGGTCACGCTGGAATACCCACATGCTCCATCTCCCATGTTACTGTAAGCAAAGTAACTAAACACTCTTGACCAATATTTCTCTCATTAATTAGAAATGTTTCAAATTAAACGGAGATAAAGCAAAAGTACAAAACATTACTAGCTTTTACTGACTGGAGAAAAAAGAAGTAAAATGTCATTGTTTAATGAAAGTAAAAACCATGATGATTTTAAAGTAATGATATTCACCTCACATGTATATGCTTGGTTTATAACGGTTGATTGACTCACAACTTTGAAGAATTCAGATTTATTTGGAATGTGATTTGTACCAACCACTCAAATTAGTCAATTGTTGCAATTTTCTAACCATATTCAACACTGAATAAAAAAATTATTAAACACTGATATTATTTTCTCATTTGCTTTGTGGGTGTGCACAAGGTGCAAAAGCACCGGGTCCTCGGTTTTTATTAAAATTTCTTTGGTGTTTTAGGGTCCAAAATTTTGTAATTCTCAAATTAAAAGGTCCACTTTTAAAGTCATGTTGCAGAAAATGTGTTTTATGGCACAGAGCCCGCCCATTTCTTCGGGTTTTCACTATATATTTTGTTAAAGGATTTTTGAACAACTTTCTAATATAAAAATCTGAAAAAATAATTGACTGCACCGTTCGAGTGGATTGGACTTGGTATTGCGCAGCTAATCACAATACAAAATATTTTCAATGTTTAAAAATACATGAAGCTTGAGAATATAAATCAATGTGATTGGGAAAGTTCAAAAGAGGAAGACATGTCAAAAGCCAAAGGGGACAAATGGTGGATAAAGTAATAGAAAAAATAGCACCAATAATGATGGATTGTAGTTAGCCACCTGACAAGATCTCATTACTTCAAGTCCTATATTTAAATCCCTTCTTCGCCTTCAATATCATCATCACACATATCTCCTTACTTCTCTTTACAAATAAACCATTCCTCTCATCTCTGCGTTGCTTCTTGAGTTCTTTATTTAGTGAATCGATCAAGATGATGGGAAAACAAGATCTGGGTTTGAGCCTAAGCTTAGGGTTATCACAAAATCACAATCCTCTTCAGATGAATATGAACCCAAAGTCTTCCATACACAACAATCTCCATAGATTTCCATGGAACCAAACATTCTCTTCTACACCAGGTACTTGCTCTATGATATTTTCAGATCTCTTACATTCTCTTTAGTTTAGCTTTTACGAGGTTTTTTTTTTACTTTTTTATTTTTTTCTAATGAGTTTTAACTTTCAATATGTAATTCTTCTTCTTTTTTTTTGCTTTTTTGCAGATCTTCGGAAAATAGACGTGAACACTCTTCCATCAACGGTGGAATGCGAGGAGGAAGCGGGAGTTTCATCACCCAACAGTACGATATCTAGCACCATAAGCGGCGGGAAGAGGAGTGAGAGAGACCACGATGATGAGACCACTCCGGATAGAGGCTACTCACGTGGAACCTCTGACGAAGAAGAAGACGGCGGGGGCGAAACGTCCAGGAAGAAACTTAGATTATCTAAGAATCAGTCTGCTTTTCTTGAAGAGACTTTCAAAGAACACAACACTCTCAATCCCGTAAGTGTTCATTTCAAAGAAAGACCAGTGGTGTTACTTAAACTAGTACTAAAAAAAATAACGAGAGTATTTTCGTAATTAAACAGAAACAGAAGCTGGCTCTGGCCAATAAGTTAAACATGACAGCAAGACAAGTGGAAGTGTGGTTTCAGAACAGAAGAGCAAGGTAACTAATAAATTACATGTATACCGGTTTAGTTTTGTTTAGGTTTGATGTAATATCATTTTGGTTCAATTTTTTTTCTCTTAAGAGTTTTTGTTTTCGTTTGGTTCGATTTTTTTCTCTTAAGATTTTTTGTTTTCGTTTATTACAGAACCAAACTAAAGCAAACGGAAGTGGATTGTGAATACTTGAAACAATGCGTAGAGAAACTAACGGAGGAGAATCGTCGACTTCAGAAAGAGGCTATGGAGCTTCGAACTCTCAAGCTGTCTCCACAGTTTTACGGCCAAATGACTCCACCAACTACACTCACCATGTGTCCGTCGTGTGAGCGAGTGGCTGGGCCATCATCAAACCATCACCACACTCACAGGTTCGTTCCGATCAACCACTGGCCTGCTTGTGCTGGTCAAGTGGCTTATGGACTGGATTTTGAAGCCTTGCGTCCACGATCGTGAGAGGAAAAGATGTTTAACTTGTTATTAGTTTTCACTTGTGGTGTAACGGTTTGTCTTTAATGTGGCTGTGTGGGGTCTCATTGTAATTTTGGATCATTGCCTTCCCAAATTATAGTGTCATGTAAGATGTGACATTCAAATATTTAAATTAACAAAATATTAGTTACAAATTACAATGCTAACCAGTTATGTAACTAGTTTGATCATGTACAACTATTTTTGGTTTATATCTTTAAAAATGTTTTTAGAGAAATATATGTTTTAACCCAAAACATTATTGTGACAGAAGAGAGTAATTGATTGAGTTCCTTTTAATTTGTAATTTTAATGACAACTTTTAAATCAAATGTCATTTTCATATTATGAGTACTTTTATCCATAAAAAAAATCTTACATTTAGGAACTGAAGCAAAGATCTTCAACAAGCTGAAAATCACAAACGTTTTCTAGATCAGTCACGTGTTACTGCTAGAGTTTTGATTCAGGGGGGTTTTGGAGATTGGTGAGAATCTTTCTAAGTTGGTTGACAAGCTGGTGATGCTTGGTGGTGTTTCTCTTTCTGAATGTTTTAGTTCTGCTACTGTGTCGCTAATCTGTTGGAAGAAATGGGGAGAGGCGGAGGAGAATTTTCGCGTGATGTTGGTCCGTGGGGATTAGACCTGATGTTCTTGCGTGCAGTCTTGTTCTGAGGGAGATTGTTGGAAAAGTATCACGATTGTTTCCTTGTGTATGAAGAAATCGAGAAGGCTGGTGTGATCTCAACGATTGACACGGATGTACACTCGGTTCTTTGCCTTGGTCTGTGCGAACAGGGGAGTTCTTGTGAAGCTGCTAAGCTTGCGGAATCGATGGTTGATGAAGATCTCATGCGTCGTCTGTCTACGATTTAATTATATACAATCATCACTAAAGGAATCAGTGAATCATAGATATGAAAATGATCTTATATAAACCATAGTCTCGCTTACTTGAAATCTGATCCAAGAAGACCAAGGGATTACCAACATTAGCAATTTCTCGAGGGACTTGTGATGATGCAGCAAACTGTCTCTGGACATTTTACCAGAAGCAAAGACTTTGTCAAATGTCAGTAAACAGATTCCCACTTGTCATCATTTCATCGAGATGATGGTTCTTATCAGCCCATCTCGAACCGAATCCAATTTTAGAACCGATAATAAACTCTTTTTGGGCCATCCTATTTGAGTTAACAAACGAGGCTTTGATACCATGTTAGTTTCGAGTTTAGTTATGGACGTCGAATTTAAAACCAGTTGGCAATTAGTGAAGTGGCCTTCACCTTTTATATATTAATGCTGGTCTCTTTATACTTTCAATGTGAGATCTCAACAGATTCTTCAAATTCAAATCTAGAGCTCTGTTTTATTTGTATTTACCATCTCTTGGATGACACTTGTAAGATCCAGTTTGTACTGTGAATCGAGCATAAGCCATTACTTCTTCACCAGTCGGAAGATAAAACAAAAAATATTTTTTAAAAAAATCTTTTATCAAAAATAATGAAACTTCTTTGAGAAGCAATAATAGGGGGTGTCTTCTAGGTTTCTATTTGCGTAATTGGTGCATTTGCCCTCTGAATTTTATTTTTTGGTAAAAGGATATAAACGATTGTTCTCATTCGATTGATTGCTTATGGACATTTTAATTAATATAAATCTGTTGACAATTAATTATTTTTTATGAGTGTTACAAAAAAAAAATATTTTTTTATAAAATAAGATCAATCACATGTGTTGTTTCTCCAGGCACGTATATATAAAAATATTGAATAAGAATTCTTGTACCACACGATCGTCACTAAGCTTTTAAGGACGCAGAGTCTCCTTAGTTTTGCGGTTGAATCTTTTTACTTGGGAATGGGAAGACGGTTGGTTTTGGAGATAAGGCACGACGTATTTGGCGGCATCGAGATTCGCCATTATAATGTGCTTTCCTTTTACACTAACAAACTTCACTTTGCCAGCATCATCCAATGTTTTCAGACCAATCCAGTCTTCTGTATAGAGCTTTGTCTGTTGGGCAGGGAGAAGAGGTTTTAGTGCACCATCCGGATAGAACCCGAACCAAGATGAATCTTGTGGAACAATAACTTTATCATCTAGGAACTGTAAAAACAAAACAGAATCGTCAAAAAATAAGATTCAGTCGATTTTAAAAGTGAGGAAATTGTGTTTTAAGGAGATGGAACCTTGACAAGAACCAAGTTGTGTAAGCTGGCGAAACGATCTTTGTAAGTGGAGTTTCTCTGGTTTGGTATCTCATTGTTAAGCTTAGGTAAGTACTTAGATTTTTCTAGGTAGTTTTTAATTTCCTGAGAAACAAAAAAAAAGGATAATGTTAAAATCAAGTAAAAAAAAGTATTCATTCTTATAAACTAACTATTTTTTTAGTTAACGTACATTAGGGATTTTGACATAACCACTGGGAGCAAAATGATCCTGCAGAGTCATCAGAAAGATTTTTTTGTTAATATTGTTAATTGATTTTAATCATGATAGATAGATATATAGATAGAGAATTAATGAGATATATTTACTTGAACGAAGTCACTATAGATTCCTGGCTTGATAAGCTTATCTGCTATTTCACACAATGATCCATTCTTTACCCCAAAAAAAAACAAGAAAAAGAACAACAGAAAGACATTGTCGCTGATTTAATAAAATATCAAATCATTGTAAAATTGAAGATTAGAGAGTGAAGGATTTTTTTCTTTCAAAAAAAACTTACACCACACAAAGGAACAGAGGAGATGCCAGCATGAGGACCTGCTAAAGATATGTAGTTGAAAACAGGGGGTCCACCATCGCAGAACTCAATCAAGCCTCTAGCTACTAGATTCCCCTGTTCCCACCGTTCATCAATTCATCACTATCAATCATCCATGAAACTAAAACGGGTAACGATAAAAAAAATGGTTTTCTTGGGGTTTTCAAGAACCTGTGATCTTCCAACAATGTTGTATCCTTGACGCAACTCTTTCATTTGCTTCACTTTCTCACACGCTATTTCCGCTTGTTTCGCAAGTGGCATGAACCATGAATCGCGTTTTCCATTTCCAATTTCTCTGGATTCAATAACAGTTGGAATCAGACCAAAATTCATAATCATATGATAAAAGCAAAGAAAGATAACAGAGCGTTGCGTGGATTTACAGGCAATATCCAGGAGAACCAGAGAGGTTAGCAAGAAGCTGTGTGAAGTTAGCTTCTTGAGCCGTAGAACAAGAAGCTGCAATTCCATGAAGCACTATAAACGGAACTGAAACAGAGACTTGAACCAAGGCTAAGAATACAAGCGCCACCACCGCAAGTTCAGACCTCTCCTTCCCCATAAAAACATGAAAGTTGCGATTGGCGTTTATGTTGTCTCCAATAACTTTTGAGATGGGAATATATGTAGGCGTAAACTAAAAAACTAGTTGACCATCCTTTGCAATATTCATGCCAGCAATTAATGTATTTACATTAGCTGGTATACACATGTATACAAACGATAAGTGTATATGAAGTCAAAGGTCACGTTTCAGTTCATGCACTCAGATATGTCACAATCCATCTACTTATAAATAGAACTCATGCATTATTTAAACTATAGGACCCAAAAATATACACATTCTTATAAATCCTACATTAAGCAGATTATAAAATCTTATTAACTAAAGTTTATAATTTGAGCCCATATAATAAACCTACAAAATGTGGAAATCTATAAATAAAGCTTGTGGCTGAAAATAAATTACTGGTCATCCAAGGCCAGCCTTTGACTAATTTTAGCTACAGAATGTGAACTAGAGAAAACCTTAGGATAGAAGACAACATCGATGTCCATATCAAACCAATAAAACAACTTGTCCATATCAAACCCATAACCAAACAGCTATCTGAAATCGATTACGAGTTTCCAGTACTAATTATTAATTTAACAGAGAAACCAGCAGTGTGAATTCAAAGAAGATGCGAGATGCCTTGAGAAGAAACAAGAACACAATTTTGTCAGCAAGTTCACGCCATTATCTCTACACTCACTACCATAAACATCTTAGGTGGGTTCTCATTTTAAATCTTTTTTTTATACAATTTTAGGTTCCAAAAATATCCTCCAAGCTGGAAATTTTCATGCACTACTCCCTTCTGTTTTCATGGTGATACTATATTACGTTCTTGGTGAATGGTGATCATGATCTCGATATCTCAAGACTGCTTCAACGAGTACTAAGGAGATGCGTTGGTAGCTTTCTGGAGGAGCTCACGGGCAACTCGTACTTGTTTGTCTTAAAAATGTAAAATATTCAACTTGTAAGTTAACTCCACCCATACTTTTACAGACATTATTAGAGCGAGAGTAGTAAACACGATTCTGTATCCTGTCCCCTCAAATGGGACCCCGATGACCCTGAATATTTCACTGGCTTTCTCCCTTTGATTTCTTTTGCGCCAACTGTAGTCATAGAAGCCTCGTCTTTTGGCAATATCATCCTCGTCATATGGGCCTAATCTTTTCCAGGTATCATCTTGAATCTTCCCGACACCAACATCCTCGGACATTGTAAGTCAAATGACAACATCAAACTTAATCTTGACTTTATCAAACTTGTTGTTAATCTGAGTTAGGAGTGTTGTTTTACCCACTCTTTCTGTTATCGCTTGTTGCTGCTTCTGATTGCTAACGTTAGTGATTGTCAAGCGAACATGGCCATTGTCTCTCTTTGTCACAACCACAACTGTTTTGTCTAAACACGGTGTTTCTACGGAAGATGGTATCAATTAAGTTAATAACCTCAAACCCACTTGAAATGTTAAGAAATTAAAGATGGATGATACACTCAGTCTCTTACAACAAATCCAAACCACGATAACTGAACCTTAAAGATAAAAAGGAAGTAATGATATATATCAAGGCCGTCGCATTCGAAACCTCATGGCGACTGAGCTAAATTTCAACAACATTCAGCATAAGAAATCTCAGAATACAAAGGGATGATCATATATAATGGAGAGAAGCCTCACCCTGTGGCATCTGAAGATGCGAAGATCTATAGCACCACAACTGAAATAAACAAGCATTAACGAGGGAAGTAAACTACACAAACAAACGAGTTGGTTTATGATCCACAATCTGGGAGGAAAAGTTTTGATTAACTGTTACTCGAGGTGGTGAAATGCTCTTTAATAATTTCATCTTTCCATTCAACCCCTTTTATCCATTCCTCCTCCAGGAACACTTCAATTTGATTTCCTTTAGTGTTATCGGAGTTGAATGGAAGTCTTTTCAGACTTGGACAACGGATTATGATAACCATTCCAAGAACTGGGAATGATAGAGGATTCCAGTAGATGCTCTCAAGTTGAGGTAAACCAGTTAGACAGAGCTTCGTAAGATTTTCAAAGAGGGCTGCTGCTCCCTCGTATTATGATGACCCAGCTGGTCCATGACTTTCTCTTTGCTTATTATTTGCTTGGTGTCCAAACACTCGTTTAAACTTAGATCCAAAGACATGGAGCGTTTAGCAACCATGTCAAGTCCCTTAGACCTTCACACCCATCAAAAGACACTCCCCAAATGCCGGAAACGTGGAATCTCATCGACGTTGCTTCTTCTCCAGTTCGTGTGACTATCCTCAATAGAAAAACTTGTTACATCAAGCTTACGAAGACTGTTCATGACGTTAACCAGTGTTGTTACTCCTTTAGTTATTTCAATACCATTGATACTCACACGTCGGGTATAGCTTGCCAACCGCTGGTTGCTTAGCAAGTGAGCCAAAACAGAATCAATAAACAAAATAATATATTAGATATAAATTTGAATAACATATGTTAAAATACCTCATCTTAACATATAAATTGGTTTGGTTTGAATATGGATAGAAAATCAATAATAATTTTCTTAAGTATTTTTGGTGTATTGAGTATAATTTAATTTTGTAACATTTATTTTTGACTATTTATATATATTTTTAAGTATTTTGAACAACTTAAAAATATCATCTATATTTTAGATGTTTTTAATATACATTAAACCTAAGAAAATTAATATATATATATATATATATATATATATATGTATATTAATCTATATCTGATACATTCGGGTACTCGAAATATATCGGTTTGGATTGGGTTTGGTTTATTATGACCCAAAACCGATATAGATTCCTTAAATACCAAAAGTTTGAAAGGATATTTAATTAATTTTGGTTCGGATTTGGTACTACTTTTTCGGATCGATTCGGTTCGTTTTTTTTTATTCAGTTTTTTCGCCCAGTCCTAATTTAAATTAGCAAAAATTAAATTAGCAAATACAGTAGTACTAATTGCAAGTTTTATTATTTTTTATTTTTATTTTACAAGTTACAATGCTAGAGTTTGATGTAACGACAACTAAAATTAACAGTAATTCACAAACATTTTTTGGATAAATCCACGGGTTTAGGTCTGCTCGGTCCTTCACCCTTGCCATGATGATAATTTGAACATGGTCAGTGTGAACAGGGGTGTTTTTGGGATGCTGATAAGCTTGCGAAATCGATGCTTGATAAGAAACTGAGATTGAAAGTATCTCAGGTTGAGAGAATAACTGAAGCCTTGAAGAAAACTGGTGATGAAGATCTTATGCGTCGTCTCTCTACAATTTAATTCTACATAATAATCACTACAGGAATCATAGATATGCATACGAAAATGATCTCATGCTTTGTCAAAGTAGATGAAACTGTAGCCAATGCGATTGATTATGCTCTGGAATGCTATGGCCGTGAGGGGAAGGTTCCACTTTTAGGATCAGATTCCAGATTTTTCCTACTGTACTGCCCCTTACTCTGCAGCTGAAGGTGAGATAAGTACAATCTCAATGAAGCCATTTCATCATTTCATCATTCAGCTTTGGGGGAAAGTTGGTTCAACCGGATCTAGAAACAATCCAGAAGACCTCTGTAAAATGGAATGTCTGGCTCAATAAGTCTCTAGTCCTTATGGTTACTTCTCAAACACTTGCGTTTTGGTACTTTGTTGTATTTTGCCACGAAAATAAATGGGTTAAGGTTTGATAGAATGAATATATCTTCTTAACTTGTTACATGTGTTTTTAGTAGTGTCTAGGGTGACAATAATAAAGTAAGCATCATACCAACATAACATGTCACATTCTTCAGGTTATCTGCTTCATTGTGACCAAAAATAAAATATTTTCTTTATCAAAAAAAAAAGAAACTTGCTTGTGTGAGAAGAATCAAGGTAATGTGTTTTCTCGGAGAAGAAGCCGAGAGAGTGAGACTCATTAAAGGTTTAACGGAAACGAGAAGTAGGAAGCGAAAGAATAAAACTTGGGTTCACCCTCTGTGGTGAATTCTTAAATCCATTTCAATTATCTACACCAATTAAACTATCATGTAGGATTAGTTAAAAAAGTTTAAAAAAAATAAGGAAAACATGAAAACTAAAAAAAACGTGATCTTTTTCTTCTTTATCTCCACAGAAAAAAGATGAAGTTTTGCTTGTCAAGTTTAAATCTTCAATTCTATAATTTCAAATCCAATTTCGACTTTAGCTTCTCGGAATCAAATCAAATCATGTTCTCTTATGAGATATATAAACAATTATCTGCATCAATTTTTAAATCTTAAATCATAAACTCAAATCGTAGATCATAAATCCAAACCATAAATTCTAAACACAAATCTTATTTAGATATATTAGATTTGGGTTTATGGTTTACAGTTTGGGTTTATAGTTTACAATTTGAGTTTGGGCTTAGGGTTTACAGTTTGAGTTTAGGGTATAGAATTTAGATTTAGGGTATATAATTATATTTGAAAACACAAAATTGGAGATTCAAAAAGTTTGACAACCAAAATTTCATATATTTTTTTCTGTGAGGGATGAAGAAGAAAAAAACATTTTTTTTTCACATGTTTTACTTTTTTTTTCTTTAAATAATTATTTCATTTTTCACTAATCCTACGTGTCATTTTAATTGTTGTAGAGGGTTGAGGTGAATTAATTCACCATAGGAGGTGAACCCAAGTCATGTCCGGAGCGAAAATAGGGTTGTTCGTTTAATTAATTGATCGATTGTTTATGGATTTTTTTAACTAAATAAATCTGTTGACGTATATTTAATAAGAACTAGATTTGGACCCGCACAATTGTGCGGGTGTTTATTTTCGTTTATAATTATATAAATATTTTATTTTTATTTTTAAATTGATATATACATATTATAGTAATCACATATATGAAATATGTAAATTCAATATTTTTCAAGCATAATAATATTAGAGTATACGTGTTTTCATCAAATAGATTGTTTCAAACTTTCACATGTGTTTTTTTCTTCTTTTTATTTTATTTATTTGCTAGATTAGTATTTTATTATTAAATAAATAAATAGAAATATGACTTAGTAAAATATTAAAATATTATCATCTACAAAGATAATGTAATATTTTACCAAATAAGATGGTTAAAAAATAAACTTATAGCTTTATTATAAAGAATTTAATTAAACATTTAATTTTATATGTATATATCTTTATTTTAGATCATTATTTAATTTTAATCATATATTTAAATGTTTCTTTAAATATTTAAAGTGTAATAATAATTTGTAGTTTGCATGTTGTAAAATGTTTAAAACCATCACATGTATTTATTTCTTCTTGTTATATATATATATATATATATATATATATTTATATTATTGGTATTTTTAGTTAGTTACTAAAAGAATTAATATGTGCATGAAAAAATATATTTGATAATTATTTTGTATTTAATTTATGTTAAATTTTTACCCGCCCTTTTTAAAAATGGATTTCATTTTGATTATATTACTGATAAAAAAGGATAGAATAATTATTTTTCATTTTGTAAATGATAACTGAATATAGTAGTGTATATAAATATTTTAAAACTAATCAGAAAATTAAGTTCTGTTAAAATATTTTTAAACATATTTTTCGAAATTTTAAATGAATATGTATATATATATGGTTTAAATATATGATGGATTCAATATATTGTTACTCTTGTTTATAAAATCTGTAAAAAATAGGAAGTTGTTATTTTTATATAATATTAAGGTTATTAATAATTGATTAATGTAGTGTATTCTATTGAATATAAAGATTAATGATGATTAAAAATGTAATATGTCCAATTCTAGTAGATAGTCTAGTAGATAGTCCACTTCTCTTTTAAGATAAGATCACATGCATATGTGTAATACATATACATAAGAAGTCTTGGTCTACACAATCGTCACAAAGCTTTTAAGGACGCAAAGCCTCCTTTGTTTTGCGGCTAAATTTTTTTTCTTGGGAATGAGAAGACGGTTAGTTTTGGAGATAAGGCGCGACGTATTTTGCGGCATCGACATTCGCCATAATGAGGTGCTTTCCTTTTACACTAACAAACTTCACTTTTCCAGCATCATCCAATGTTTTCAGACCAATCCAATCCTCTGTATAGAGTTTTGTCTGTTGGGCAGGGAGAACAGGTTTGAATGCACCATCCGGATAAAACCCGAACCAAGGTGAATCTTGTGGAACAATAACCTTATCATCTAGAAACTATAAAAAAAAACAAAACAAAATCATCAAGAGAGGATTCAGTTGATTTTAGAAGTAAGGAAATGTGTTTTAAGGAGATGGAACCTTGACAAGAACCAAGTTATGTAAGCTGGCGAAGCGATATTTGTAAGTGGAGTTTCTCTGGTTTGGTATCTCATTGTTCAGCTTGGGTAAGTACTTAGATTTTTCTAGGTACTTTTTAATTTCCTGAGAAATAGGAAAAAAAAAAGAGGATTATGTTAAAATCTAGTGAAAAAGTATTCATTTTCTTTTAAACTAACTATTTTTCTAGCTAACGTACATTAGGGATTTTGACATAACCACTGGGAGCAAACTGATCCTGTAGAGTCAGTAGAAAGATTTTTATTAATATTGTTAATGGATTTTAATCATAGAGAGATATATAGATAGAGAATGAGATATATTTACTTGAACGAAGTCACTATAGATTCCTGACTTGATTAGGTTATCTGCTATTTCACACAATGATCCATTCTTTACCCCGAAAAAAAGAAAAGAACAACAGAAAAATATTGTCGCTGATTAAATAATATCAAATCATTTTAAATAGAGAGTAAAGGACTTTTTTTCTTTTGAAAAAAAACCTTACACCACACAAAGGAACAGAGGAGATTCCAGCATGAGGACCTGCTAAAGATATATAGTTGAAAACAGGAGGTCCACCATCGCAGAACTCAATCAAGCCTCTAGCTACTAGATTCCCCTGTTCCACAGTTCATCAATTCATTACTATCAATCATCCATGAAACTAAAACGGGTAACGATAAAAAAAAACGGTTTTCTTGGGGTGTTCAAGAAACTTTCAAGAACCTGTGATCTTCCAACAATGTTGTCTCCTTGATGCAACTCTTTCATTTGCTTCACTTTCTCACACGCTATTTCCGCTTGTTTCGCAAGTGGCATGAACCATGAATCGCGTTTTCCATTTCCAATTTCTCTGGATTCAAAAACAGTTGGAATCAAACAAAAATTCATAATCATATGATAAAAGCACAAGAAAGATGATATAGCGTTGTGGATTTACAGGCAATATCCAGGAGAACCAGAGAGGTTAGCAAGAAGCTGTGTGAAGTTAGCTTCTTGAGCCATAGAACAAGATGCTGCAATTCCATGAAGCACTATAAACGGAACTGAAACAGAGACTTGAACCAAGGCTAAGCATACAATTGCCACCGCATATCCAGACCGCTTCTTCCCCATAGAAAACATGAAAATTGCGATGGGCGTTTATGTTGTCTCCAAGAACTTTTGAGATGGGAATATATGTAGTGTAGGGGTAAACTAAAAAACTAATTTACCATCGTTTGCAATACACATGCCGGCATTTAATATATTTACATTAGCTGGTATACTCATGTATACAAACAATAAGTGTATGTGAAGTCAAAGGTCACGTTTTAGTTCATGCACTCAGGTATGTCACAATCAGACTACTTACAGCATGAGCAATGGTGGGTTCACCAAGTTTTTAAATATATTTTTGTAGGTCCATGAACAGTTATGAACCCGGATATGTTATTTTCTGCATTGATGAATCCCAAGAAGGGGTTCATAAGAATAAAAAAATAATATTTTTTTCTTAAAAAAAAATTGAAAATATTCAGAAAACATAAACATATTATTGAAATATATTTTAAACTTATGAAAACATTTTATTCAATACATAAAGAGTACATAACCGAAATTAGAAATTTATNCGATTGCAATACTCCGAAAGCCCGTTCGACATCTTTTCTGGCGGCTTCTTGTTTTTCAGCAAATTTCTTTGCTTCGGGACTTTGAGGAAGTGAGATGGATTTGATAAATGTTGCCCATGGAGAATAAATCTCGTCAGTAAGATAGTAGGCCATACGATAAGTGTGGTTGTTGACCTTGAACCTCACTTTAGGTGCTC
>OVBX01003306.1:0-17234 GCA_900406325.1 Erucastrum elatum | reverse complement strand
GGCGAGGGGGCTTTGACTGATTTCCCTCTGCTGATTTTTTAATAGCGAGCTGAAGTATAGCGTGTGAACGGGAGGATTCTTCATTTGCACCCGTGGTTCCAGTACTTCTTGTTGCACTTCCTCTCTCGATAAGCTCCATAATCGCATCTGTATCAGATACTCTGTATTCTTGCAAACCAACGATGCACACTTGCTGCTTACCATCCTCTCTCATACACAGCTTCCTATAATGGTAAAAAGGTTTGTCTTTCAGCTTAATAAATAGGCATTGCAGTCAAGAAAAGGTAACAACATGAAATGCTTTACAACTCACTTCCTCTCACTGAGGAGATCATAAAGCTTTCCTCCATAGATTTCAAAGAAGCTGACAAACAACTGAAACCCTTGGTTTCTGTATGTGTGGTGCATCAACCTTAGGATATCCCTTGATGCCTTAAGAGGCAAAGGCTTCATAGTATAGGTTTTACCACTACCTGAGAGGAAAACGTAAACCAACGGGGGTTTACACTGAGCATATAAAATCCTAGAAAATGAGTCAATGCATATTTATAGCAGAGTATTATTTGTCTCTGATATGTAGATGTTGATTATCATTTACTAGATTCACACTTTTTCTTTTCAAATAGATTGAAGAGCTATACTCAAGCATGGTTTGATAATAGGTTAAAAGATATGCCACATATGTTAGGATCTAAGGTCTTGCTATTAGCTTGTCATATTTTTGGAAAGTGTGTATCTATGCTTCTTTTGGAGACTATTTACCTGTCTGCCCATAAGCAAAGCAAGTGGCTTTGATACGCTGAAAAATCAATGGGACAACAGGCTCCACTGTTGCACGATAAACCTACAAAAAGTGGCATACAACTTGAGAAATAAGCGCCACAACGGCATAACCGATTATTTGTAAGTAAACGTCCATTTTAAAATAGCAGTCACCTCATCATTTGATACTTCCTCATCTAGCACGGCATCGAACACAAATTCATGCTTTTCAACATAAGCTGTCAAGTCAACCTGCAATAATTGAGTCATAGATCAGGCTTCGTGTCATGCTACAGTGATGACTCAGAAAATTGAGGTTGCAAAACCATCGGGGACTGACCTTAAGTTTGGTTTCATGAACAGTTAAGCAATTGGAATGTGTGTCAACAATATCTTCCTCGTTTTTCGCCGACTCCTTTTTGTTAAGTGGTCTCTTACGCACCTGTTCTCAAAACAATCAAGGAAGGAATTAGTACTCACAATGCAAAGTAATCGTCGTGACAGGGGCAGAAGTGGAGGAAGACAAAGACGTACAACAACTTTGATCTTAGCAACAGCATTCATCCTTTCCTTGTCAGCAGCTAAGTTATCAGCCAAGACGCGACTACTACGGTTAGGCTGCTGCTTATTGTAAGCCTCAAAGTCCTCAAAGCTTTGGCTTCGAATAGGATTAAACATCGAGGGGCCATCTAACTGGCTAGTGACCGGAATCTGCTAACGAGATAACAAGTTAGAAGCAGCAAGACCATAACGGTAAACGAACATATTAATCTAATGTCAAACCGAATCAAATAACAAGATGGTGTCATATGAATCTAACTATCATACATTATGACTCACGGATACCAAATTGATCAGAGAAAAATCAGAGCTTTTTCTTTTACTAAAAATAGTCTAATGAACTAAAAGAGGTGTGAAAGGAGTCAACTTTATGGGGGAGTAATAAATTTTTAACAGATAGGCACCTAAAAGCATTAACATTTTTTTAACCAGAAACCATCTTCTGGAAATACCTACCTCGGGGAGAAGCTCAGTATCGAAAGAATGCAGATCTAATAGCCCGGGACTGAACTCGGATTCATCAGTGTTCTTTCTTTGGGTAGAAGGACGTGAAGCGTATTGAGGAGTAGTGGGTTGTTGTTCACCAAAGAAATCGTTTCCTCTCTGAGCATTATATCCTCTTGTTCCTGCTTGTCCACCAGCATAGTATCCGTAATCCTGTTGTTGTTATTCAGTCACTCACACACCGTTAGATTTCAAGACTGAATCAAAACACCAGATCGGATGGACGAGTACATCTTTTAAAAAAAAAAAAAAAATTAAAAATCGCATTTTTCAATTCCAAATGGAGAGAAGAAAGGGATTTACATTGGGGGAAGGCTGGAAGTGAGGGAGACCAGAGGATTGTTGGAGCCATCTGTTGCCACCATTGGAGGATGACATGTCCAGAAGGTTATCGGAGAGCTGCCTCTGGTGGTGCACTGCTGCGCCAGATCTCTGTCTCCCGTTCATCGCTGAGAATTGAATCTAAGTTCTACTCTCTTATTAGCTCGAATCAGAGCTCTCCAAACGGATCCTTTATTCGAGTCTCTCTTAACCACTGTTTGCTCTCCGTCGTCTATCTAAACCTTTTCTCTTTCTCTCTCTCCACACAAAGTTGAAGTTCAAATTAAAGCGCAGAGAGGCATTGGTTGCTCTTTCTTTCTCTCCCTCTCTCTCTTTCAAACGCTCCCTTAATTGTCGTTTTGGTTCATATAATATACTAAGAGAAATTGCATCCCATATACACAGATAACCTTGGTATTTGCAGGAATGGAACTTCTACTGTTACATTTTCATAATGGTCAAAGTACCCCTACATAACTTTGGTATCTGCAAACTCATCCTTGTTTATATCGAAACACTCTCATTCTTCTATTCTAAACTCTTCTGTATTATTTACTTTTTCTTTTGAAACCAGAAACGCCTCTGTATTACACCACCAGCAACTAAAATTTTCCTCATCAATTCTTTTATTTTAAGTTTTTTGTTTGTTGTTGTATGTACGATATTGATATCGTCTCTCAATTATAATAAAAGCCCCATATAAATCTAGATCTATAACTCCACTCCTTTGGATAGTCTTCATGTTCAGAGTAAGATGTTGCAGAACTTCCTCGACGATTGCCAAAAGAGTTCTTCAGCTGCTAAATCTCACCAATACTGTTCTTGGTGATGATGCGATTGAAATTGATGGTTCACATGAGGATATGAGTGATTGAAATTGATGGTTCACATGAGGATATGAGTGACGGTGTTGGCCAATAGAGTGACTCACTTGATAGCAAAGAGGAGATGTCTTCTTCCGATCCAATAGATCTTGAAGACGACAAGTCGACAAAGTATGATCAAATCCCCTTACTCCCTCTGCTTCGTAGGATTGTGACATATATGTAAGAGAGAATATGAGATTTAAAAGCCTTAATTGATTCTCTTGCGCAGTTTCATGATCTCACCGGATGCTATTTGTAGGAACTCTTCGACACAACAATGTTTCTATATTATTTAATTTATACGTACATACCACATGAGTGTACCTTCGTCTATTTAATTTTATTCTCAGCATGCAATGTTAAAGATCAGTTTGAGCTCAATTCCATTGTCTTCCACAATGTGAATCTTGTTAGAGAACCTTCAAGGGAGCTACCAAGAGGTGGGATTTGAATTTTAGTGAGTTGTTCTAACAATCCATATACCATAGATTTTATATACCCAAATTTATTATCCGGCTACCATTTTTTATTCCTTTTTTCACCAGAGTTAGCCGAACATGTAATTATTTACATCCAACTATCCATACACCATACACTTTATATAAGTTGGTTGGTCACTAATTCAATCATATTACCATTGGTAATATAATCGGAGGTTTAAATCAAAATACTAGCCAACATGTAAAGTATCCAGATAAGTAGGAGTGTAGTCGAAACTTTAAATAAAAAACCAGCTAACATGTAAAGTATCCAGATAAATCAGAACATAGTCATAATTTTAAATCACAATACCAGCTAACATGTATAGTATCCAGATAAGTCAAGCTAATTTACGGAGGATCTAAAAAGTTACATTATAACGATACCAACTTACATAAAATAACTTAAAAGTCACATTTCAATTATATGAATTAATATTCATTAGCCGGCTAAATAAGATCAAGTAATGTAAAAACATATAATTATTAGCTGGCTAAATAATTTAATAGACTAGAAACATATTTATTAGCCGACTAAACAATTTAGTAGACTAAAACATATTTATTAGCCGTCTAAACTAATTTAGCACAAACTTTTGACGGCTAGGACTGCAAGATGTCTACGAAAATACAACTAAAAAAAAGAAAAAACAAAATACAGGGAGAGAGCTTCACTAGTAGTGAAGTACACCAAGTACGTAACGACTTTCTCATCTCATGACATGTCACCAAACAATATCATAAGACTGCAACAAAACGTATGAAAGAAAAGCTAGAAAAAGCTAGCTAACAACGTATTCTACAGACCGGATCTGCAATAAGATACAACTACTAACTAAAAAAGTTCACTTTGAAGAAAACCATTGACACTGAACATATCTAGAAACTGGAAAATGGAAATGCCATTGATGTTTTCCTTGCTTCGTTAACCGCACCCCTATGCCGAGAAAATTTACAGAGAGCTGTTTCTGATGGTGCACCGCCGCTGCGTCAGATCTCTATTTGCCGTCACACAACCCTGAATCACAGCTTTTATCTTTTAGAACAAAATCTTTAATTGGATGTTTATTAAGCGAAGCTTGTTTTATTTATTTATAGTCTTTTGTTTTTCTCCACGATGAGGTTCAAATTAAGTGGTCAAATTGCCGAAGAAGAGTATTAATCATCGTTTCTCTCTCTTTCAAATGCTCATAGGGTCAGAGATGTCATTTTAACATATTTCTCTCTCCAACTTTTCTTGTTTTTCCATTTGCACAAATTATCAGCTTAGTTTATATCTTTCATGCAAATCACTCATATACTAATGTATTAGTAAAATTAATAAATGAGATTTATGGACCAAATCGTATATAGTTAGTTCACATTAATCTATGTATTTCTTGTAATGTTTTGAAAATCGGACTGTACTGCATATTTAATCGGTCTAATAAATTACACTTTATATCATTAAATTATTAAACTCTCTGCAATAAATTACTTTTAGAATCTAAACATGATATATTATAAAATTAAAAAAAATTATGAAATACTTTTAAAATATACTTTTTTTTAAATACATTATTTTATTTTTAATTTAAACCTCAGAAAATCGAGTTTTAATATCAAGCATAGTCACACGATTTACTGGTTAACTCAAATCCGGTTTTTATCACAACTCAGAACCGGTCAGAAAAATGAATCACAGAGTCCAACCAGCTGATTCATTTTTTTCAAGACACTGACTGATTTTTTTTTTTTTTGAAAAAATACTGACTCATTTCTTGGTTACTAACTAATCTATGTTTCTCTCAACATAAATTATATGTTTGTGTTATTGTCGAAGCTTAGCAATATGATGTTAATTGTTATAGAACAAAGCATATATGTATATAGATTTTTTTTTCAAATATGAGTTCCCAACAAGAAAGGAGATATGAGCTATTTTTACATTAGAGGAAATTAGAAGTCTCTCATTATTTCTTGCCACTTTTCTTAAGCCCAGCACCACCGAATGATCCCTTTTGTGATGCCTTGCTCCTGAGTTCTTTAAGTGCCTGTTTCCATCCACACACCATAATACGCAGCAATCACTTCATCTTAAGAATATTCAATGACTCAAAACTATAAAATGAGAAAAAGAAGATACAACAAATCATACCTTCTCTTCATCCTTCTTTTTCTGCATTAACTCCTTATCGTGCTGCATTCGAACACATTATGTTAAAACAACAGTCAAAACGATTGTCCTAAAGATTCGAATGTAGGATTTGGAGATGATGTTTATGATCATCATAGCTCAGCTTTGCAGGCAAAATTAGACGCACAAACTGACCAAAAATTTTCAAGATAAAAAGGGTAAGTTGTAAGGAAGATCATATACCTCATCGTATTCCTTCTTACCAGACTTTGGCTGCTTCAAGGGTTTCAATTTCCCTCCTGAAACACCAACCAAACATAGAAACATATCAATCAAAAATTCATGTTAGATATCCAATCAAAGAACCATGTCAGATCAAACGAAACAGATTTTGAATTTCAATGCGTTAAGAGCACACAAGAGCAATAAACCAGCAGCTTGATCGATGAATGAACCCATGATATTGAATTAAAAAGCAAAAAAAATTTAACAAAACATTTGAAGCAAAATATACCAAAATGATTTATTTGATATTTCCATATATATCAGAAACCTATGTTGGAACAGAGTTGAGAGTAGGACAATAATGATCACCTTGCTTGGAAGACATGTCTGAGTTTTAGAATTAGAGTTAGACCTGAAACTCGAGGAGAAAAGATAATATAACGTTCCCTAATCTCCAAAGCAGAACAAAATATTTCTCTTCCGTCGAGTTTAGATGATTTGGTTCATGTTCTGCAATCATATATATATATATGAAAAAATGGCTCTTCTTTTACTTTTCTCGATAAAAATAGCCAAGTTATATATAGAGAGAGAATAAACGAATATCAGCAAGTTACAAAACAAGAAAACGATGTAAAAGTACCAAGGATTATTCCATTGCATCGATTCCAAGCTACAGAAACAGGGAGAGTCAAATCAGTTAAATATACTGTATAATGGAGGTTCTTATCTTCAACTCACAAGCAGGTGATGAAGATGATGCTATTGCATCGCATTCCAAGATAATGTGTGTTGGATGTTTGTCCCCAGCCATGATCTGGTTAAAAAGACCAAACAATGGGAATTCCAGTCCACACAACATACTGAACGGCCTGAAAATCTGAGTGAATATAAAGAAGATGTGTATACATGTGTTACATCCTTACATCCAATATAAGGGTTAAATTACATGCTAACCCCACATAACAGAAACAGGGGAGAGTCAAAGAAGTAAAATAGATCATGGAAGTTCAGTTTTATCTTCAACTCACCCAATCACCAGCACCTTACCTTGGGTCCATCACTGTGATAGTAACCCCATTTGCTGATACATTTTCTGGCTCCTGTGTCTCAATATCCATTTCCGGCGAGCTTCTCCGGGGACCATCATAGAAAGCTGGGTCTTTAGGCGACGAAAGAGTATTATTGCCTTCGCCGTAAATCATGGACACAACATCTAACATACTTGGTCTATCCTCTGCGTTTTGCTGTACACACAACAGAGCAACTTGAACGCATCTCAACACTTGAGGGTTGTCAACTGCAGAATCTCCCAAAGACTGATCTATCACCTCTCTAATTCGGTTCTCTTTAAACAGATTCCACACCTGAAAAAGAAACAGTTTCAAAAAGGTCCAAAGATGCTAACTATAAAACAAGAAGAACACGTTTAGCTTTCTACGTGAACTATGAGATTCAGAGGCCCTTCAGAATCATGGTGGAAACTATTGTTCTTCCTTCCACAAATGATTTCGAGCATCAGAACACCGAAGCTGAACACATCTGATTTAGCCGAGAATAGTCCTTCCCTGAAGTACTCTGGAGACATATAGCCACTAATATATAACACAAGAAACTCAATTAAAATCTGATCAGAGAATCCTCTCCTTGTTTATGGTCACTTCTTTACTTACAATGTACCAG
Organism: Erucastrum elatum; assembly: GCA_900406325.1. Taxonomy (NCBI): domain Eukaryota; kingdom Viridiplantae; phylum Streptophyta; class Magnoliopsida; order Brassicales; family Brassicaceae; genus Erucastrum; species Erucastrum elatum. The sequence continues at coordinate 9,717 of OVBX01003306.1, read as the reverse complement.
CAACTCTTTTGGTGTTGGCTCTGGATTCTTGTGCTCCAAATATCCGAGCCATACCAAAATCAGATATCTTGGGGTTCATATCCTCGTCTAGCAATATGTTGCTGGCTTTGATGTCTCTGTGTATCACTTTCAGTCTTGAGTACTTGTGAAGGTACAGAAGACCTTGAACTATCCCTTCTATGATCATGAACCGCAGCGTCCAATCCAGAACGTTTTTCCTCAATGGGTCTGCATGACAGATGTGGAGAGATAATTTCAGATAGGTTTCTACAGATTTTTAGCTTTTTAAAGAAAGCTCACCAAAGAGGAAGTAGTCAAGGCTCTTGTTGGGCATGTATTCGTAAATCAACATTTTCTCATCCTTCTCGATGCAGCATCCTAGCAGCTGAACAAGATTAGTATGTTGAAGTTTGGCAATAAGCATAGCTTCGTTCTTGAACTCCACTAACCCTTGCCCTGACGCTATTGATAGTCTCTTGATAGCCACTTCTTCATCATCTCTTAATCTCCCCTTCAAGAAAGTAGCAGAAACATCAAAATATGCACTTTAAGTTCATGACATAAGCTGATGAATCTTCCGTACCTTATATACAGGACCAAAACCACCTTCACCGAGCTTGTTTGCAACGGAGAAGTAATCTGTTGCCAAAGCTACAGTTTCAAAACTAAAAATCTGAAGCTCGTTATTATTATTTTTCCTTGCACTTCTCCTCTGCCGGCGGCCTCTCCTATCAATTCCCAGTTCACGTAGTAGCATTTCTTGGTCTATTGTTGAACCAACCCTCAGTGTTTGAAGCCTCCTACTTATGCAACCAGTCACTAAATAATCGCACACAGTTCTCGGTTTAGACAAGGAAAATTTTCATAGGCTTAGACGAAAGCGAATAAGCTGAGCCTTACTTTTTGGAATGATTTCCCTCCATAAGAAATAGAACATTCCACGAAATATGACAGTTACTGGATCAAACACAGAAACAAAAGTGGTAAACTCGTTGTTAGAAAGAAGACGATTGATAAGAAAGTGTACGAGTGACTCTGATAGAAAATTTTACCTTTTACTTTAAATTTCCTCAGAATAAGATAGATGATGAACCAAGTCACAGGTATCATTAGGAACAGTGATGCCACAACAACTAGCCAAGTCGGCGCCTTTTCGTTCTCTCGGTCAACCACATATCCTGTATCATATAAAACTTAGTGCCAAAATATGATTTCTGCAGTAATAGCTACACGATGTCAACAAAACACAGATAATATATTACCTTTTACAAGAACATATACCGTTCTGGGACTATGGGAAGACGACCTTTTGTTGGTAGGATCAGTATTCCAGATCTCGCAGCCCGTACCATCCCCATTGGTTGAAGCATATGCAAGACAAGAACAGTTTTGCAGACACATAGCACGGCAATCAGCTGAACTGAGCCTTCCACCAGTCTCATTAAGTACAAACCCATTGTCTGAGAAGGATGATACTGTCTCGATAAAGTAGGTATAACCAGAGGGCGAACAGTTCCTGAACCCAGATGGCATATCCGAGACTACGCAACCTGCGTTCAAACACCCCCTTGGATCTCTTCTATAACACTCATCATCAACCACTTCGCCAATAGTGAAAGGAGAACAACGGACATGTGTGAGCTCTCTATCAAGCCTGTTTATATGCAAAATACCCTTTTGGTCTATCGTTATCCTGGGGAATACTGTATCAGCATAGTGGGGATCAACCGAAAACATAAAATAGTGTTCACTCTCGGTTGAAACATAAGAGAAGACGAACTCATAGCTGTTAAATGCCTCCAAGGAGAACCGATCCTTATACCAGAGGCCACTTGCCCAGTACACGTTTCCACGCCACAAGACTATCAACCGGTTTGTAATATTAGCATCCATTCCAAAGACAAAAGATCCAGAAGCAGGTAAAGTATCACCTAGCCATGACGTCAGCTCCCATCTCATTCCAGTCGGATAATCAAAACTTTCCCACAAAACGCTCCTCACCGATCCATCAGAGTCCATCTCCTGAAGCTGAAGATTTCCTGAATCCAACAGCTTAAGCGTCGTGTTTCCAGTGGTTTCCGTAGAAGTTATCTGAAGCAGGCTTTTTGAAGCTCCTGTTAAGATCTTCAATCTGCCGAGTGAGTCAACAGTAAGGCTTCCAGAGCGTCCCGGAACTGGATTGTTACGGTTAGCAATCCAGACAGCTCTGTCCTGGATATGAGCATACTGCTTATTACCAATAAGATACAAATCGTTGTACCAGATTCCAAGATACATGTCGCTTGAGTTCAAAAACTTGAGCTTGAAGATATTGAAAGCTGAAACGAGCTGTTGCCCATGTTTCAAGTACTGTCCCTGCAGCAGCGTGTCGGTTGCACAGAACTATCGTCCTAACAAGAGAGATAAAGTTAACAGAGTAATAAATATGCTGTGTGGGTGCGGCCACGACATAGCTTCAGGAATTAGGCACTTGGAAGATGTTCTGAGGAGGTAGTAGTACCTTCTCATACTCAATAATGTAAATTAATGGTTCAGGTCAAGTCTAAACACAGAAGTCCAAGTCCACGCAATTATCAAAGTCGTTGTCCATTGAAATATTCAAACAACAGATGTTGATACATGAGAAAAGTAGATTATATTATAAAAGTGACGGTGAGAAGTGAGGATTACCAATTTGAGTTGTTGACTCTTTCTTGCAGGAAGAAAAAGACAAGTAACCTTGAGTAAGCTGCCAAAAAGCCTAGATACGACGTCAAGGCAACGTAAGTGGATGAATCGTGTTGAAAGCTTCTTCTTCTTTTACCAGCCCCACTTGGAAACAACTGAACGTTGACGTTAATCTCAACGTCTATCTCCAGAACTGAATGAACTAGTCGATGATCCACTTTTAAGTTTAAGGTCTCTGTTTGAAGATTTTGCGTTATGAATCTCTCATCCAACATCCGCACGGATAACATCTTTTCTAGATAATTTCCACTTCCCTTGGGGTTTAAATGATTCCTCAGAACTCAGGATCCTAAACATCTGAACAATCTCATTATCTGGATTGAGCCGATATGTACGCCATCATTATAGACGAGTTACTTAGACGTAACAATTCTACGAAATTCACTCTTCCGGCGGCGAACGATCGATAGAGTAGTCGCCGTCGGTGGTTTTAGCAACCAGAGAGGGAGAAAGAGAGATGACGTCACGTGAGCCTCACGTGTTATCTTAAAAAATTGAGGATAACAAAGGCGGTAAAGTCTTTAGCTGGCGACTTCCAATTGGCTAGTAAATATTTTCAACAAAGCACCGAACTTAACTAAAACTGCACGTGAGCCTCACGTGTTGGAGTGGACAGTGTGATTTTTAGAAAATTGCGATTAACCACCACACATTCGCAATCTCAAAGAGATACTTTGCCGGAGAAGATGGGTTTCCTCGTCGGAGCCACTTGCTTCGCCCCTTCTCTTCCTCCTCTCCATTCTTCTCCCTCTTCTACGTCGCGATTCCTGCTTCTTTGCTCGAGCAATGTCGCTAACTCCAAGCGCCGCAGAGCACCACCATCGGCTCCTCTACGCCGCCAAGATGCAAACGACGGTGGCGATTTCATTAAGAGAAGAGATTTTGTTCTTGTGGGAATCTCCGTTCTTCCGTTTCTGCAGTTTCGATCACCAGCTATGGCTGATGAAAGTGAGTTTATCAGTTTTTGCTCTCTTGCTAGTGCTACTTGCATTGGAGAATTCTCCTCAAATTCTAGGGTTTTACTCGTTTGCTTACTGTCGTTCGTTCTTGTGATCGCTTTGTTTCGTTATTTTTAGGAGGAGACAATGAGGCAAATACATCATCAAAGCTTAATCAAGGAAGTGAGGTTGCAGTAAGTGAAGAAGGAACATCCCCAAATCCATTTCTGTCTCTCTTAAACGGTCTTGGAATCTTCAGCGCTGGTGTTCTTGGTGCACTCTACGCACTGGCTCGGCAAGACGCAAAATCTGCTGAAGAAGCCATCGATTCTGTAAGCTTCCCTGTTACTACTCTTAACAATAGTTGCACAGTGTTCTTGTCGGTCTTTGATTACTTATTAACAGTTCTATTAGGAATAAACTATTGTTTAATTTGATTTGTTTGTATCTTTAACTTCCTGAGGTTGCGTGCATGTATGATATTTCTTCTTACTTACTTAAGCTACTGATGACCGTGAAATACAGCTAAAGAACCAATTGAAAGAAAGAGAAAGGGCATTGACTACCAAGGAGAAAGACTTTGAAGCAAGACTGCAGCGCGAGCAGGAAGAGCGAGACAAGGAGCGTAAAAAGGCACAAGAGGATCAGTTTTCATTGATCAGCCAGTTGAATTCTGCAAAGGATGTGGTTACAGGATTAGGCCAAGAGCTAAACAGCGAGAAGAAGTTATGTAAGGAGCTTAGAGTTCAAATCGAAAGACTGCAGAGTAATCTGTCAAAGGCTGATGAAGACAAAACGGCACTTGAAACAAAGCTCAAAGAAAAGCTTGGTTTGGTCGAGGAGTTACAAGACCGGATCAACTTGCTTAGTTTGGAACTGAAAGATAAGAAAGAAGAAACTCAACGCATTAGCACACTACTGGCTGAGAAAGAAGCAGAACTGGAGAAACTCAACTCTGCTTACACTCAAACTAGCAGAGATCTGTCTGGGGCAAGAGTAGAGATCAAACAGCTTAAGGAAGACGTCACAAGAAGTCAGACTGAGTTGGACTTAAAGAACTCTGCCATTGAGGAGCTGAACACCAGAATAAGCACTCTAGAGGCTGAGAAAGAGAGTTACATCCAAAAGCTTGATGATGTTTCAAAAAATTACAGTGCTTTGAAATTGACTTCTGAAACGAGAGCAGCTGCAGATGCGGAGCTCATTAGCAAGAAAGAGCAGGAGATTCAGGACCTCAAGGAAAAGCTGGACCGTGCGCTAAAAGATGTTAATGAGAGTAGAGACGAAGTTGCTGCCCTTACTGAGAAGTACCAAGACTCGAAGAGAATGCTGGATATAGAAAGGACTAGTGTACAAAATTTGAAACATGAACTTCAAGGAACAGAGAAAACACTCCAGGCGTCGAGAGAGCGCGTCTCTGACCTTGAAACGCTGCTGGATGAGTCAAGAGCTCTGTGTTCAAAGTTTGAATCAGAGCTTGATGTAATTCACGCAGAGTTTGATAAAGCTAAGGAAAGATATGAAAGGAGCCTTGCTGAGGAAAGACAAAACAATGAGAGTTTGGCTAGCAAACTTGCAGTGGAGAAAGATCATCTGAAGAAAGCTAGAGACGAGATTGAGGCACTGACCCGTGAAATGGAAGAGTCTTCTGTCAAGAACCAGAGCCTCCAGAAGGAGCTAGTGGAGATTTACAAGAAAGCTGAAACCACTAACAAGGAACTGGAAGAGGAGAAAAGGACGGTTTTGGCACTGGAGAAAGAGGTGAAAGCAATAGAAAAGCAGATGTTGATGGAGAAGGAGGCGAGGAAGTCCCTTGAAACAGAACTCGAAGAAGCAGTTAAGTCCTTAGACGAGATAAACAAAAACACATCGACACTGTCAAAAGAGCTTGAGAAGGTGAATAGCCATGTCTCGAGTTTGGAAGATGAGAAAGAAGTGCTTCAAAGATCTCTAGAAGAGGCGAGGAAGGCATCAAAAGAAGCTAAGGAAAACGTGGAAGACGCGCATAACCTGGTGATAAGTCTAGGAAAAGAGAGGGAAGTGCTAGAAAAGAAAGTGAAGAAGCTCGAGGAGGACTTGGGCTCTGCAAAGGGAGAGATACTGCGCATGAGGAGCCAACAGAGTTCGGTAAAAGCTGTGAATAGTACAGACAACAAAGAGAAGAGTGATGATGATAAGGTTACTGTGAAGAAAGTTGTCAGGAGGAGAAAGAGCAGTACTAGTTCTTGAAGAGACGAAGGTTATAATGACCAGAGCTTGTGTTAAATCTGTGTGTAAATTTTGACAAGGTTATAGAGTGAGGAGATCAATGCTTTTGTATCAGATATCTACATTATGGTTTCATACAATGTTTTAATGATGAAAATTACATCTATCCTTCAATATATTAAATGAAAAGTTAACTAAATGATTTTTGCTTATGTGCCAATCAAGAAAAGAGTTTAAGAAAAATTGTTAGAATTTGATTAGTTGAAAAAATTTCAATTTCAATTATTTAAATTTGATCTAAAATAAAAGTAAAGTATAGAACTAATTAATATCATTTATCAAATAAGCTAAATGATATTACAAGTAATAATTTATGGTAACTTATTATCAAATTTACAGAAAATGTAATAATGTATATACTACATAAAATAATTAATAGAACATAATTTGTCGAAATCAATATAATGATTTCATATTCTTACATACATTATCTTTGTTTATAACATACTAGTGGTGTGCCGACGCTACGTGCCGGATTTATATATGTTATTATGAAATAAGTTGTAATTTATTTTATGGCCTTAGTGAAAAGATGTTCAGAAATTTGATGTTGTAACTATGTTGAAGAGAATGATATTTTTCTGATTATTAGTGGAGTAGCATAAGTTGTTATTGATCGAAATAATGAAAGTAGAAATTTGATAGATGTTACAAATTTATTTAGTAAATATTTAAACAAAGTAAACTTCATAATTTAAGTTTTTGAGTTGTGACTCGTGAGTGAGAATCGGGGTCCCACTTAATTTGAAGGACGTCAAACCAGAAAATCTTGAACTTATTACTGTTGTGCCTCAGGGCTTTCTTTGTACTCTTGAATGTGTTGATAATAACATTAAAGAAGTGAATATGGTAGAGAAAGCTGGGAAGAAAATAGCGAGGAACATGAGAACCAAAAGTTTCCAATTTTTTTTCTTCTCAAAAAGAACATTTAGATTGAAGTAATGAGTTATATTTTTGAGAACTCATTGCTCCTCAAGAAACTCATTTTGTGTTTCTCTTCTGCGACTGTGACTAACGACGTCTTAGATATCTCAGAGGGGCTTCTTACATTCACAAAACGTTCTCCCGAATGTGAAATCTTCAATCATCTGACATCTCACTAAAGATTAGTGTAGGAATATTATCTTTTGTTGTGAAAAGTGGATTTTGGCCAATCATTTAACGGATGCTGGTTTAAGAAAATTCAGTCTCATTTTGGATTTTATTTAAACAATGATGTGCTTCAGAGATTCAGTCTGATAGAGTTGTGGCAAAGGATCTGAGTTCCTTGTTAATGATCGACACTCTGATACCAAATTCACATTGTTCTTGGTACGGTTTCGTAAATCATTAGAGATATCTGTGACTTCCTTAGCGATTGTAATTTTAGAGAAATGGTATAGGTCTTGGAACATTTCTTTTTTATATAATTTTGTGTAATCTTGAATACATTTATATATAATATGGTCAATCTCTAGTCTGGTTGCATCTTGCTTTCAATTTTGTTGTCATAATACTCACCTTTTTGTTATTTCTTGATCAAATTTTTAACCGGGCTATCAGAAAAGTACGTTTTTGAGTGATCCCTCTCATTTATGTTTTTGCAGTTTTTTTGTGGCTAACGTCTGGTTTCACAATGTGTCATAATGCGCTTGTGTTCTTTTTTCGGGGTACAAAAAGGCAAGTCGTATTTTGCAATACTTACCTCAAGATTTTTAGAAATAATTACACTGAGAGACAGTTTTAAGTTTTTTATAACACAATAAGTCAGTTTCTACTACCAGAACATTTTTTTTTAACTTTCTTCTATTTCGTTACGTTTACTAATTTAAATCAAAACAATTAATAATTAGTGGGTCATACTTTCTCTCTCTTTTTATCTTCTCCTTTCTCAAAATAAATATTTTTTTCACAGATCAAAATTCTCAGATCGAGTTTTGTTCCACTTAAAAGAACTGATATTTAATAATGAATGGACAATCATCTCATAATTTTAAACAATAATTATTTCTATGAAGAACAATCGTTCGTGAAAAAAACAAAAAGAGGATCAAAACCATTTTAGAGTGTACGGTACAATGCGACGATGCGACGGAGAGTTAGATGGAGGGTTTTGGATTTAATGCTTTAATTATTGTAGATACAAAAAGATGTAAACAGAAAAGGCGTTGAGAACAACGATGGATATGTTAACCACATTAGCGTAGACGACGACAAACTCATCTCTTTTCTAAATCTGAAACTCGATATGATGTGTTGTGTCTCAATTAATCTTTCTTTGTCGTGATTCATCGTCACCGTGACCTTCCTACCTCTCTTAAGCCCTCTGAAACTGGCACGATAAGCTTGAGAGCAACAATGGCTAATTTGGACATTTTTGCACATTTGAGTCCCTAAACTTATTTGTTATTTATTTGTTAATCCCATACTTTTTAAATGTGAAATTGGTCCTTAATTTCGTCTCAAACTTTACAAATTAAAACTTTAACCACTTATAGTAGGAATACATCTATGAAAATAGAATAAAAACAACTACAGACACACCTATATGACTTAAACAAACAAAAACAAATATGAAGTATCAAAAAATATATACACTGAATTGTACTCACCAATATTTTACTGATATACAATGTATACAAGTGAAGATGTGTACATATACAAGTGAAGATATGCACATATACAAGTGAAGATGTGCACATATTACATATACAAATATACATATATACACATGTTTATAGTCATCCGTTATGTACACGTGGACAACTAATCATCATTTACTTCGTGTACACATAAATATTAATAAATATTACTATTCATTTTAACACCAAAATATTATTCATTTTTGTTTGTACACCGATTTTTGTGTCCATATATCAGTGTCCATTTTTGACAATGGAAGTCACTAAAATGAATGTATCAATGGAAGTCATCAAAATATATCACTGGATGTATTTTGACACTAAAACGTATGAAGAGTTTTCACTTTGATATGCTTGAGCTTAGGATTTAGACTTATCAATGAGACACGGTTTAAGTATATATGTACAACAAGAATATATAACATTGTACATGTGTACACCAATAATTTTACATTTGTACATTCATAATTGTATGTCACAAAGATGAGGTAAAGATATGTACATCCATATTTGTATGTCACGGAGACACCATCAAAAAAATATCAACACTTATGATATCAAGATCTAAAATAAGCTTCATTCACGAAAGCGAAAAATCTTTTTTATTCGTAGAAACAACACTTCCTTGTTCTTATACTATTAAGAAAAAACTATTTTTTAACATGTATATATGTACACTAACATTATGTACACATCTGCGTGGTCACCCAATATATTTGTGTACGAACAAATGTACATACACAAAACACATAAGCAATACTCGTGTACATGAACAAATGTACATACACAAAACACAAAAGCAATACAAAGTTTGTTTGCTTAGAAATATATACATGTAGATGTTTATGCACGTGTACATGTAAAATTTTTTTTTCTTAAATATAGAAAATGGATAGTCATTTTGTTTCGGTATCCACGAACCTAGGTTGGACACATGTACATTAAATTCGTAAGTAGTCCACAATTCTATTTTTTTGAAGAGTGGCAATTTTGTAATTATTTCATCTTCTTTGTTTCCTGAAAATATATCTCAGAGCCGCCATTGTTTTTTTTATCATGCAATATTCATGGGAAAAGTGCCTATTCCTACCTGAACAATTTTGATCGTGCCAAATACAACCCGAACTAATGTTTAGTGCCAAATACGACCTGAACTCAATTAA
>OVBX01003305.1:0-17235 GCA_900406325.1 Erucastrum elatum | reverse complement strand
GGAATTATATAATTTGACAAATTAAGCATTTAGATTTTTTTTTTGTTTTCTAATTTACAAAGCATTATCCATGTGTCAAAATTTTAGTGGATAAGTGACTTGTGCTTTAATATATAACGGATAACAATATTTGGAAACAATAAAAATGTAAACCTATACATTTTTCTTTTTTTTTTTTGAATAGAATGTTAAATTAAATTCAAAAAGAAAATATACTTGTTTACAGCAGTAGCTACTATGTTTATAACTTTGTTAACAACAGTGAAAACAAAAGATTATGTTCCCACGAATGTGATCCAAGCCTGGAAGATATTTTCTAGCTTCGTATCTTGTATCTTGATGGTGCTGGCTCTGTTCTTGACTTGTCTATCAATTACTCTGAAGAGTGTCGTCTGTGGACGTGGTCTCTCTCCATGCTTCCGGGCGTTTAATGTAGTTTTCCATTTTTTATATTGTATATTTACTGGTGATTTATTTTTTCTTATATTGTATGATTACTTGCTCTGATTGTTTTGCTTTTATACCAAATTGTAATATTACGATAGATGTTTAATGTAGTACTTTTATTTCTTATATTGTTTATTTACTTATGATACATTTTTCAGATAGATGTTTAATGTAGTTTTTCTATTTCTTATGCTATAAGTTAACTTATTATTTTTTTTTTTTATTTTATATTTACTATTCTAATATTTTAACAGATCTTTAATGTAATATTGTCATTTCTTATATTTCATATTTATTATTATTTTGCAATACATTTTCAGATATATATTTAATTTGTTTTTCTATTTCTTATATTGTATATCTACGTTGTTTTTTTAATTATTTTCTTATATCGTATATTTACTTATTCTAATTTTTTGCTTTTATATCAAATGATAATACTACGTTAGATGTTTAATGTAATATTTCTATTTTCCTATAGCGTATATTTAATTATTTTTTTTTCCTATATTGTATATTTATTTACTATAATATTATGTTAAATTTCATAAATATTTCTATTACTAATATAGTATATTACTTATTATTTATTTTATTATACATATTTCAGATATATATTTAATTTATTTATTTATATCTTAATTGTACATTTACTTTTTAATTATTATATTGTATATGTTTTTCCTATACTTTATATTTACTTTTCTAATTTTATTATTATTTATTCTCTATTTTTATGCGTTGGATGTTTAATGTAATATTTTTATTTCTTATATTTTATATTTACTTATTATTTATTTTTCTTATATTGTATATTTACTTGTTTTAATATTATGATAAATGATTAATTTAATATTTGTAATACTAATATTGGATATTTGGTTATTATTTATTCTACTGAACTTTTTTTAGATAGATGTTTATTTTTCATTTCTTAATTTTATATTTACTTATTTGTTTTTTACTATATTGTATTTTTACTTATTCTAATTTTATTTCTTTTATATTTCAGATGATTATGTTAAGATATATTTTAAATGTAATATTTATGTTTCTTATATTGTGTATTTATTTATTTTTTATTTTAACTTATATTGTGTATTTACTTATAATTTGTTTTCTAGTTTTTAATAATAATGTCACGTGGCATTTTTCGAGAGAAGAATTTGTCGTTGATGTGGACGATCTATGGAACCTCAAAAGCTATTTTTATAAGTATATAGTTTTAATATTATGATAAATGTTTAATTTAATGTTTCTATTACTTATATTGTATATTTAGTTATTATTTATTATACTGTACTTTTTCAGATAGATGTTTAATTTTTTTTTCATTTTTTAATTTATATTTACTTATTTTTCATTTTTATTATATTATATATGTAGTTATTCTAATTTTCTTGCTTTTATAGCAAATGATTATATTAAAATTGATGTTTAATGTAATTTATATACCTCTAAAGTTTTTTCTTCATCATATATGAATTTAGGAATTTCTTCCTGAGATCCGTTGGTTTAATCGAAATATTATCTTGCTGATCATATTTAATTTATTTACATAACATCATATATCGTCAAACACTTTTGGGACGGCAAAGATCGATGGTTGAGCCATTATTCTTTTTTCTGGAGTCTTTGTCGGAGTCATCTTTGATGGATGTGAGGTTGATATTGGTGCGATAATGAAATAATAAAAATGTAAAATTATACATTTTTCAAATAGATGTTCAATGTAATATTTATATGTCTTATATTATATATTTACTTATTGTTATTATTTTAAATTATATTTACTTATTCTAATTTTCTATGTTTTTTAGATAGATGTTATATTTGGAAATAATTAAAATATAAAAAATATATCTTATTTCAAATATATGTTTAATATAATATTTACTAATATTGTAATGTTACCTTTTCTTAAAAAGATTTGGAAATATTTAAAATGTAAAGCATATATTATTTCATAAAAAAATTGTAAAGCTAAATATTATATCAATTTTTCGAATGTAATACGACTTTTAAGTAAAATAGTAACTTTTAAAAAGTAGTAAAATGACAATCTTACATATGTTTAATTTAATATTTCCATTTTATGTTATATGTTTACATATTATTATTTTCGAAATTGATTTAAGATAAATGTTTATTGTAGTATTTTCATTCTTAAAATTTTATTAAATATTATTATTTTCGAAATTTACATATTATTATTTTTTGAAATAAATCTATCAGTAATATTAAAATGTCACGTGTCATCTTTCTGAAAGATTTTTTTTTGTTGATGTGGACGGCTTTTGGAGCCTCAAAAAGCTACTTTTAATAGTATAGATTTAGCATATCTATATAATATAATTATATGAAAATGATAGAGTTAATATCATTTGTCATATTCAAACAAATATTCATAAATATTCTATATTAAACGATGAAGATGGAAAGCTTAAGCAAAAATAAACTTATTTACAATTATGATTTTGTAAGTGTAAAATTTTAAACTGATAATTATACAAATCTTCAAACATATTATAAAAATACATGTATAATTACTGTTTAGATCTATATGAATACATAAGTCTATTATACAAATATTCAAAATTACACAATAGGTTTTAATTTGTGTTTTCTTTACAAAAATAAAATTGATACATATACATAAAATATAAGTTTTATATTACATATTCTTTTATAATCATAATTTTGTAAATCATATAAGTACTCAACATCATTTATCAATATAATCCACAGAAGATATTAAGCATCTTAAATAGTTATATAATAAGATTGTAATAAATTACAAATTAATTTCAGTTATCACATTCAGATAGATCTTCATGAACAATGTATTAAATGAGGAAGATGAATATCTAATTAAGGCAAAATATATTGATTTTTATCTTATCTATAAACTAGATTTGGTGTCTGGAAAATATATAATAATACAATAAAATTTATATCTGTAACAAGAGAAATCTTTAACTATTTTGGGGGCTTTAGGCTATGAACATAGTGTTGTTTTGACAGAGTCGTATTGACAATTGGATGATCTAGAAACACAAGATGAAGGCTCTGACAGAGTCGTATTGTCCAAAATTCATTTTGTTATCTAGTTCTATTTTATATGCATGATCTAGAAACACACGAGGTACAATTTATTTTAGGATTTTGCTGTTGATATAAACATTATCCAAAATATTAAGTAATCATTTATTTTTAGTGTCAATTGATTATCACATATATACTAAAACAGTTATATTCCAATAAGACATATTTTCCTATTAAAAATTACATTATAGTATTCCTTATTTTATTAGTTTCAGGTTTTATTTAGGCCTATTTAACTCAATATCAAAATTCGGCGTGGTAATTGCAGATCTATGCAAACTTTTTAATAATTTGAAAACCTTGTCATTTAACGCATTTTTTTCCGATTTTGTCCTCAAAACCACACGTAATTGAATAATAGAAGGAACCTGCAACCGGCAGTTACGACCATTTATCAGTTTTATTTTTGAACATATTGAGAAAGTAAACAAGCTTACGAAACCTGTTATATTTTTTTAAATTGTGAAAAGAGTTGTAAGATATTTTTGGAGAGGAGCAATAAATACTAAATAATGACAAAAATATTAACGGGACCTGAGGAAGAGGCGGAACATGATCAGGGAACGAGTCTCGTCTTGAACCCACGTCTCCGCTCGTTTTTAGGTGTTTTCACTTCGTGTTCCTCGCCGCTGCTTTATCCGAGGAGATGATGATGTTGCGGCTGGAGATGAGGATGGTGATTGTGGTGATGGTGGTGATTGTGCGGCTGTAGATCTCCGTCAATGATCATGTTGCATGGGGTGGTGGTGGAGGAATTGGTGTTATCGTCTTTGTAGAAGTCATTAGGAGGAGGCTTGTCGGAAACGAACATTGACGTCTTTATCAGAGACGGAGAGACAACTTGTTGCCACCGATCGAGCACAGAGAAAATATGGTGACTGTAGCAATTTTTGTTTGGTTTTTTGGTGATCCAATAATTTCAGATTTTTTGCACAAAAGAGAAAGAAAGTCCTGTTTTTTTTGCATTGTTGACATTTTTTGTGTGCAACAGCCTGTTTCAAGTAATCGCGTCTGACGTGTAATAGATATTGTGTTTCACTTTTCGTATGGAAAATAAGGACAGTCTTGGTATTACCTAAAAATGTACAGTGTCTTACCCATCTACCTAATTATCTCCTATATTTTTAATATATAGTGCAAATCCCCTTTTATTTATCTATACTTTACTGATTATGTTTAGCTATTTATAAATGAAAAATATTTAATTTCTTTATTTAGTTTATTTAAAATTATTTTTTTTCAGCATTTACCAGAGTTATTTTAATTTAGTGATCATATTATTCAAATAATTCCAAACATATATTTTTATATTTAAAAATGATATTGAAACAAGAATTTTACAAAAAGGATCAAAGTAAATCATTTATGTAAAGATATTGAGACTATTTCCTCTATTAACAACTACGATAAATGAAATATATATATTTTTAAACATATATGCTTTTTTTGAAAATAATATCATTTATTTTATAATAAAATAAAGTTAGTATCAAATATAAAATAGATTGAATAAGTTATTTACAAACATATAGTATTTTTGTTGATTTTTATTTGAAACGTTCTTAGAAAAATAATTACAATAGATTTAAAAAATGAAAACTAAAAGAGAGAGGGTAGTAAACTAATAATAAAATAATAGAAAAAATAATATAAAGTAAAAAGGCATCAGTTTTAAAAGGATTTTTGATTGGTGGTGACTATAAGAAAATATTTGATTGGTAGACAACAATATAATAATAATATAATAATTATTCATGCGTCGACAAAATAAAAGGGAAAAATAATTGTAATGTTACTGTATACACACAACTACCATCAAATCAACAGTAACAAAAATAAAATGATTATTATGCAGCAGCCATTGCTATCCCTTCTCCCTCGTCTTCTTCTTCCTCCATTCCTCTCTCTCTCCTCTAAATGCAGCTGCTGCCTCTCTCTCATCCCTGATAACCTCCCTCTTTGCTCCTCCCTTCTCTTCATGAAGCTCTCGCGGATACTCCCACGAACCGTCCTCCTGTAGGTGAGCTTCGCGCCTTCTCTGGATCGAATGATTCGGATCATCGCTTTTTGTTATTTCGCTCGATTTAGCTTCTGGGTTTGTTCAGATTTGCGTATTGTGTTCAATCGGATTGTAAAGTTCGAAACTTTACTTCTAGGGTTCATAGAACATGATTTAGGTTTATTGCTATTAATACGCATAAAGATACCATTTTTGATTAGGTTATTAAGCATTGATGAAGTTCGTTTCTTTCCTTTGTTACAGAGCTGAAAACGTTACGGTGTTGTTTTGCTTCAGTAGAGATTGGTAAAAAAAGCTATGACTTTGGGAGGTTGGGGTCAGAGATTCACTCAAGCAGCTTCTTCTCAATCAGATGACTCTGCTTCGGACTTGGAGAGAAACCATCACTGTAACCACATGAGTCTTCCATCCTCTTCAAGCCCATCTTCTCTTAATCCATTTGCATTCAACATCCAGCACGCAGAGAGCAACGCCCCTTACTTCTCCTGGCCTACTCTCAGCCGCCTCAACAATGCCGTGGAAGACCGAGCTAACTACTTTGCTAATCTCCAGAAAGGGGTGTTGCCTGAGATCGTTGGGAGGCTGCCGTCGGGACAACAAGCCACCACTTTGCTCGAGCTCATGACCATCAGAGCGTTTCATAGTAAAATCCTGCGTCGGTTTAGTCTCGGTACTGCTGTTGGGTTTAGGATCACACGTGGTGTACTGACGAATACTCCGGCGATACTTGTGTTTGTTGCTAGGAAAGTCCATAGGCAGTGGCTTAATCCAATGCAGTGTCTTCCTTCCGCTCTCGAGGTTTTTGTTATCTTATCTTCCACTGCGTTAAGTGTGATTGGACCGTAAATGATGATAAGTGATGTACTCGTTTCTTGATAGGGTCCTGGAGGGGTTTGGTGCGATGTAGATGTTGTGGAGTTCCAATATTACGGTGCTCCTGCTGCAACGCCAAAGGAGCAGGTTTATAACGAACTTGTTGATGGTTTGAGAGGAAGTGATCCCTGCATTGGCTCTGGCTCTCAGGTACTTTTTTTTTTGGGTTCCTTTCCTGCAACCCGTAAGCGTAAAGTCTCATTTTTGTTTCTTGTTGTTGTGTAGGTTGCAAGCCAAGAAACGTATGGGACCTTGGGAGCTATCGTGAGAAGCAGGACCGGTAACCATCAGGTCGGTTTCCTTACTAACCGGCATGTCGCAGTTGATTTGGACTATCCGAGCCAGAAAATGTTTCATCCTTTACCTCCAAGCCTTGGACCTGGTGTCTACCTCGGTGCAGTTGAGAGAGCAACGTCGTTTATTACAGATGACCAGTGGTACGGCATTTTTGCCGACACAAATCCAGGTAGTCCAGTTATGATGACATCCATTACAAGTCTCTGCATTGTTCTGTTCAGAAGCCAACATATCTTGACACTCTTGTTTCATTTTTCATGCCAATACAGAAACGTTTGTGAGAGCGGATGGTGCATTTATTCCTTTTGCAGAAGATTTCAGTATGAGCAACGTAACCACAGTGATAAAGGGCATAGGCGAGATAGGCAATGTTCACGTCATAGACTTGCAGTCACCTATCGATACCCTTATTGGTAAACAAGTTGTTAAAGTTGGAAGAAGCTCTGGATACACCACTGGAACCGTCATGGCTTACGCTTTGGAATACAACGACGAGAAAGGGATCTGTTTCCTCACTGATTTTCTTGTCATCGGTGAGAACCAGCAAACTTTTGACCTTGAAGGTGACAGTGGAAGCCTTATACTCCTAACGAGTCCAAACGGTCAGAAGCCACGACCTGTTGGGATCATTTGGGGTGGAACAGCGAACAGAGGACGGCTGAAACTAATAGCTGGACAAGAGCCTGAGAACTGGACGAGCGGGGTCGATCTTGGTCGGCTTCTGGATCTCTTGGAGCTAGATCTCATCACATCAAACCATGAGCTCGAAGGTTTCATAACTCTTTTCTATGTTTCATTACGTTCCCATGCCTTTTCATGTCCTTATGCGTTTTGTCTTTTGTGTAAAGCAGCTGCTAGAGAACGGAGGAACACTTCGGTTACAGCGCTTGGTTCAACGGTTTGCCAGTCATCACCACCCGACCCGGTTCCATCAGGAGGAGACAAGCAAGATGAGAACTTCGAGCCGTTTATACCGCCTGAGTTTCGTATAGAAGAGGCTATCAAACCAACACCTGAAGTAGAGGAACATGTGTTCATTGCTCCTTTATTGTTTAACGAGTCTACTTCTACTAGTAGAGGGCAAGAGAAACCCATAATTGATGATCTTGTCGCTTTAAAGAGCAGTTTTGAAGAAGAAGAAGAAGAAGAGGTTAGCATCTCGTTGCACCTAGGTGAGCCCAAACTAAAGAAACCAAAGTTTTCTTAGCTGAAAATGAAAGAGTAAACCGAAAATGGATCCCCTTTACCTGCTCCCGGTTAAGTTTGGTCTGATGGCGATTGATTAAATATCTCCGAAAAATTTTATGTCGTAAATGTTCATAGTATTATTATTCTTTAAGGACGAAAATAACATTCGAAGACTAGCAGAACTGCATGAACATAAGTTCTATGATATTCAAATGTAATACTAATACCCAGGTGGGATGTTAAACCGGGTAACGGTTAAGAAGTTTTGACTTTTGATTTCCGGTTTGACCAATTAGAAAACAGTTCCGACTACCGCGAATCTGGAAAAAGAGCGTTGGTTGGTTAAAAGCAAAAAAGGTCACTTTCCACGGGGAGGAAATGTTTGTCTTTTTTCAATTTATTGAGGAACAGTATACTTATTTATTTTCGGAAATCAGAAGGATCCCAAGTTGAGAATAAAATAATTCAAAAAGAATTCTTACAGATCATTTTTGTTTGTTTGTTTTCCCTATTTTTACTAGAATCAGACATAAATAGAAACTAATACAGAAGTTCTAATCCGGTGTTTGAGCAAAATTCATAAATGTTTTTATACAAAGAAAGAAATATGTTGTCCAAGTTCTAAAAGATGTTTTGTCAAAAAAAAAGTTCTAAAAGATGCAATTTGTTATTATACAGATTAACCAAATACATTTATTTAAAGTTTTAATCTAATACATATAGAACTGTTCAGCATAAATGCTTACTTACTATTGTCAACTATAGTACTATTATGTCTAGAATCTAGATAGTGTCATTAAAAAAATTAAAGGTTGAATGACTTTACATTGGCTTCAAACTGTAAAAGTGACTTACTAGCGATGATAGATGGTAAATCTTGATCACTGATCCTGTTATTTTTAGAAGTACAAAAACTTATGAATATACAAAATGTTTTCTTGACTTAATAACTTGCCAGATGATCCTAGTAATGATTTACCCTGTTTACTAGGTTAACATATAAAGCTTTTCACTTTTCGATATTGGATCTTACATTATTTTTTGTAATAATGTAAATAGTACCGCTTTTCATTAGTTTTGACAGGAAATCATTAGAGGTAAACATGCTTTTGGTCAAGTGGGGCTCTATATGTCTAACCCTAACAGTGCCACCAATCAAGCTTAAAAGTTTTGCTTAACCGACAGCCTTATTGATTTAGTATAATCATAATGTATATACCTCAAAATTTACATATAAATGGAGTTTCTAATCTAATCTCTTCTACTTTTAAATGCATGTGCATTTCTATTTATAACGCCACTTCCTGTAACATCAAAATCATAAACAAAAACGTTACAAAATGATCTCTCTCGTCTTATTGTTCTTCCTCTCCCTCTCTTTCACATCCAATGGACAATTCTACGACGAAAGCAAGAACTATGAAGGCTCCTCCGATCTTGTAAACCTTGAATACCACATGGGTCCGGTCATATCCTCGCCGGAGACGAGTCTTTACATCATTTGGTACGGCAGATGGAACCCAACTCACCAGTCTACAATCCGAGACTTCATCTACTCCGTCTCTTCACCAGCACGGTATCCCTCAGTATACGACTGGTGGAAGACGGTGATGCTCTACAGAGACCAAACAGGTTCCAACATCACAAGAACACTTTACTTGTCCGGAGAGTTCCACGACTCAACCTACTCCCACGGATCCCACCTCACTCGCTTCTCAGTCCAGTCTATCATCAGAACTGCCGTGGCCAACAAGCTACCACTAAACGCTCTCAACGGCTTGTACTTGGTCCTAACCTCAGACGATGTAGAGATGCAAGAGTTCTGCAGAGCGATCTGCGGGTTTCATTACTTCACTTTCTCAACCATCGTTGGTGCAACCGTGCCGTACGTGTGGGTCGGGAACAGTAGGAAACAGTGTCCGGAGATGTGCGCATACCCTTTTGCACAGCCTAAACCGTTTCCAGGAAGCGGATTTGTGAGCAGAGAGAAGATGAAACCACCTAATGGAGAGGTGGGGATCGATGGGATGATCAGCGTGATAGCTCATGAACTGGCGGAAGTGTCGAGTAACCCTATGTTGAACGGATGGTATGGAGGAGAGGACGCAATGGCACCGACGGAGATAGCGGACTTGTGTTTGGGAGTGTATGGATCAGGAGGTGGAGGAGGGTATATGGGGAGTGTGTATAAGGATAGGTGGAGAAATGTGTATAATGTGAATGGAGTTAGAGGAAGAAAATATTTGATTCAGTGGGTTTGGGATCTTACTAGGAACAGATGCTTCGGACCAAACGCTATGAATTAGAGACACGAACTTTTTCAGTATATGGTTTTATCTATGCTTTATGAAATCAAATCTTTGCATTTGTCAGCTTAAGAGCAAACATACACAGAAATTTACTAGGCCCAGCGAACACCAAGGAGAAAAACCACACAAAGCAATGTCTCATCCTAAAAAAATGAGATCCCTCTGGACCAATTGCCTTATGCAAATGTCATTTACAAAATCCTAGTAAAGAGATTGAAAGCAATCCTTGCTTAAAACTGCTTTTTGTGCGAAGCATGTAAGCATTGTTGTTTACGAAGATAACACTTCCAACACAAAAAAAAAAAAAGATTAACTACTCTCACCTTAAAAAGAAAGTAAAAGACGCAACTGTCACTTGTAGAAACAGCCCTTGTTCTGTCCTTTAGTGTGTCCATTTCCATATACGTGCAAATGGTTATTGACCAAACCGTGCAAGTAGATCAAGGAGGGGGACTTCAGTAGCTAACTTTGCAGCCGTGTCTTTCTCAATAGGGACTGACTTTGGAGCCGTGACATTCTCAATAGGGATGTCATTGTTTCCTCTATCCTTTTCCGAGTCATCTTCAGTTAGTTTTGGTCTCAGCAGCTTCCTTTTCTTGTCCCGAGGAGCTGAATCTTCGAGGATTTCTTTACACTCTTGAGCTGGATTAGCACTGCTCTTTTCGGCTTGGCTACGGCGCTTAAAATCGATGAATGGTTGCTTTTCATCACTATGTTCTACGCTTTCTTCACAATCCAACAGATCATCTGGACTAGTCTCAGTAAAAGGAAGTATCCTACCACTGTCAGGTACCTCTCTTGTATGAATCTTTTCCTTTCTCTTCTTGGGTTTAACAAACCTCGCAGGATTGGTTATATCTGGTCTTTTTTGCTCCATCAAATGTTTTTGACAGTCGTTTAGAAAGGCCATTACCTCATCGACTGGTTCAGTGACCGGAGAAGAGTCCTCTTCAGCACCAGGTTCTTTTGAAGGGATAACAAGCCTACTAAAGACACTTTTTCTGACTCTTTTTCTTCCAAACTCAGCAGGACTGCTACGATCATTCATAATCACTCTATTGTCAGAGTCGAAAGCCTCACTGCCAAACTCTTCATTCTGTTGATAAGCTTGAACTTTGCTCTGAGTTCTGTCCTCTACATACAACTCTTCTCCATCCCCTGGCTTGGAAGGACCCGCAAAAGAAGGGTAAATCCTGGAATCCTTTGCCACCCTATCGTTTGAATAAGAAGAATGACCTCCGAGTTCTTCCTGGTGTTGATATGCTGCAACTTTATAGTTAACTCCGTCATTAGGAGACAAATCCGTCGAGGACAAGGGGTAAGCAAAGGAAGGGTAGATGCTAGGGTAAGACGGCCTCTCAGAGCTCATCATCATGTTCTCTGTGTCTCCTACAGAAGCTACAAAACCAGGAAGCTGAGGATGACCAAGATGACCATATCTAGAATCAGATTCAAGCCGTTCAGATTCAGAATAAGCTACTCCAGTCACGCCGGTGCTTGTTTGGTATTTAGGATGTTCAGTAGGCATTGGAATGTAGTAGTCCGGTTCTTCATCAATATCATACCTAGAGCTTTCCATCACTGCACCTCCCATAATCCCAGGATTACACGGGTCATAGTGTTCTGCGTTTGTTCCATATGCTGACTCTGGAGGTACTGAGCCTTGAGCAGGAACCGCAGAATTTTCTTCAAAAGCAAGGTGTTCCTCGCGGTTAGACCACGAGCTTCCATGTGTGAAACCATCTTTTTCATGGTACTCGTTTTCTTGCCAGCCACTTGCGGTGTGATTCGAGCTCTTTGGGACTTTTCGACCATTAGCTAGTGAAAAATCAGAGTCATCATCTGTCCTAGAGCTATTTTTCATGTCTCTATCCTCTAACCCATGCGCTTTGGTATTACCGAGTCTCCTAAAAACCCCAGACGCATCTCGGGAGTACTCACTCTCTTTGTTTTTGACGCCAGTATCAGATTCATCCCTAAACCCATCGTTTTCTGGTATCCAACGGTCAAACTCTCCCCCAGTTTCTTCTGCTCGACGATTACTAAAGCCGCGACCACCAGCTGCATATCCCAACCTACTTTCAATTTTTCTTGTGGGCTTTGTTCTCTCTACCTTCTTCAAGCTAAACAACTTCAATAGTCTTTGAACCTAATCAAACAGCATTTTTCAAACAGAGAGTTTCAAACCATAAACCCGCATAGTTTTGACCAAACAAAGACAAGTGGAGACAGTAACCATAAACGATTCAGCAATGCATAGATTTACAGAAGAATAGACAAACCACACACCTGTGCCTTTGAGAGTCCAAATTTGAACTTTTTCGCAGTAAAGTAATTATCACTAATCGCATGACGAAACTCCATTTCACCAAGCGGCCTACACCGCCACTTTTCAGTAAACTTGACCTAAACAAAATGTGGACCAAAAGCACAATATAAGCAAAAAAACAAAAAAATCAAAACAAACTCAACAGCATGAAAACCCAGTGTACCTGAGCAGGGAACTGTTTCCCAGAAGAGGAGAAAGCATCAGGCTCAATGTTGATGGCACCATCAGAGCAAGCCTGATAAACACCGTACAGCTCCCTACTCTCGAACTCAAACAGAAACAGACACATCCCAGCTTTGACCTGTTTCACAAACCCGGCTAGGAACATGGGCAAACCGAAAAGCCCTCGTCTAAGGCATTCCTTTCTTGTGGAGCTGTTGGACATGAAGATGGCGCCGTACTCAGGGTACTCCCCTGAAGCGCCGTTGGACTCCTCCAGATACTTCCCCTTCCTGTACTTTGGCATGCTGTAGCAGACAAAAACTAAGAAAAATAACAAAGAGCACTAATGTTTCTCCATTCATTGAATCTATGCAGAGCCAAAAAACAGTAGTAGGTAGATAAAGACAAAAAAAGATTGAGAATCTAACAATCATTCAAACGTTTGAAACTAACACACACAAAGAGAAAATAGAAAGTTGGAGACGCAACGCAATTGAACAATCATTCAAAATCAAACGCTGACCTAACTCTCTCCCTCTCTAAAACGTTCTCAGCAAGTAAACGAATTAAACAAATACACACAAAGGAGAAGACGATAGTTAGTGACGAAACTGAATATTCACAGAAAAATCAAACGCTAACGTAACGGATAATCAAACAATCAGAGGCAAATACGAACGATTAACACCGTGTAAAGTTGAGATAAAAAGCAAAATGGTGGTGGAGATTAAAGACCTGGATGAGAAGAAATCAACGGCTTTTCAGATTCTTCGACGTCTACAAAAAAAAAATAACAAAAAAAAAACGAAACAACAAACAAGCAAAAACAACCATAAACGAGTCGATTGGCAAATCAAAATCGAAAGAAGAAGAAGAAGACGGAGAGAATCGCGGCTAGGGTTTTTGTACTTTTTTTTTAAGGGAGTGTCTGTCACCGGAAGAGAGGGGAACCAAACGGCGTTGGAGAATCGAAAGCGAACGATATTTTTGGGCCAAGGCGAAAAAGTAACGCAGATATCGAGGAGAGTCTGTTTACGGTATGGGGGGTTTTCTTTCCGGCTATTTATATAAATATTCCGGATATTCAATAGACAAAATCTTTCGTACCTTTTTGCGTGTTGGCCCAAAAAGCTTCTTCACGACGCTTTGGGTTTTGTTTCGTTAGAAAAATTTATAAATAACTGGATATCACAGAGAATAATATCATTGATAATAAAAAAATATAAAATATTGTTTACCAGAAATAAAAATAGTGAATGATAACTCAAATATATATTGTCATATCAATAAAAGTAATACTCATATAAAAAAAATATCACAGAAGCTCTTATTATAATATCACAGAAGCTCTTATTATAATATCATAGAAGCTCTTAGCCTCTTATTATATTTTTTTGACACAAAAAGCAACTTTCAATCTACCAAATAAAACAGTAAAATATCTAAAGGGTGAATTGGCCTAAAATCCAAAGAGAAGTGAATAATTAGGAAACTACCTACGGTACATTTTATGTGGGGTTTAGACTGCAACTTGCAGAGTGTAAATTACGTAACTGGCCTTATGTCCATTTAAACAAAATAGAAAATAGGTCGATTGTAGGTTAGACACTAAAAGATTAAAATGGGGAGTTAGTAATCATTAATCTAGCTATTATTCTCCTCCATAGTTACATGTGGCTAAGCTATGAAAAAACTGACGAATAAGAGAGCTGGAAAGTCTGTCATGAGCATCTGTATGGAAAAGATAAGGCAAAAGACCCTATAAAAGCTTCAAACTTTGGTGGCTCGTCGGTAAAAATGCATGCAATCAGTTTCGAGGACGGCGAGGAGGAGCCAAAGACCATGTATTAGTCACCGGAGCAGAGGTTTGTCTCCACTGAAAGTGGAACTCGGTGTCGGTGGATGTGTTAAAAACTTAAAAGGGATGGCGGTTCCCTCAGACATGAGTGAGGGGTAGTTCATGGTGGTTCAGACTTTGATACAGCGGTGTTTACAGCAGTGGCGGCAGTGAGAGTTTGGGGTCAGATATTCTTCGGAAGCCGGCGTCTGTGGCCGTGCAGGGAGCTCTGAAGTAGGCTTGGTCTTGATGGCGATAAGTGAATGAACGAGCTTGGACAACCCTGTTCCGTGTAGCTGCGGTTATAGTTCTCTTTTAACATTTAATACTCTTTCCATATGAAATAAAAACAGAGGAGAAGTGGTATTTGGGAAGTTAACGTTCTAATTTTAGCAGTAGACGGACAAAAATATTATTAGATGCACTAATTATATTAATAGCCGACAATAAACATATTGTTGTCCATTAAACTTTTCATTAGCATGTTAAATATATTAAAAACTCAGGATGGTTAAAACGAGAGTTTAGCAATGTCTTTGGTCGTTTTGGTTTGCTAAATTCACTTGTAACCGTTGGAGTAGTAAAGTGTCTGTTGCAGGATTGCATCTTGTTGGTCAGTTACTTGGTGTGTTAGCCTGATAGTTTGTTTTTGTTAAGGCTAAACATTTTAGTAATCGAACTTAAATGATAGCAGTATGTTTAATTTTTTATCAGGACTGTTAAAAGGGCAGTTTAGCAAGGGTTCTGGTAGTTTTGGTTTGTTAGCTCCATTTGTAACAGAGAATCAGTTTAAAAAAATAGAAAACTCTACTTGTAACAGTTAAATCTATATATAATAACATAGACAGACCAGAGCTTCAAATGAAACAGAAATTGATAGGTTACATGGAAAAGAGAAGAAACACACCTAAACAACAAATCTAAAGCAAACTACAAGAGATTAGGGGAAGAAGACGAAGGAGGCGGAGCTTCCACC
The DNA here is from genome assembly GCA_900406325.1 of Erucastrum elatum. NCBI lineage: Eukaryota > Viridiplantae > Streptophyta > Magnoliopsida > Brassicales > Brassicaceae > Erucastrum > Erucastrum elatum. Next base: position 1,692 of record OVBX01003305.1, on the reverse strand, counting down.
TCTGACATACACCGACGGCCAGCGAATTATGTTATCCGGGACATCACTACAGCGGAGTGTCCATGCTAGCCAATAGAACAGTCGCCGCTTACCTTCAAAGCTAAGCCATCTTGGAGGGGTCCCATGCACACATAACACCAGAACCATGAAGAACACGAACTCTTCCGCCGTTGATTACGAAGGGTCTCCACCTTTCCGCAAGTCCGAAGAATAACGTTCTCCTCCTCTTACGCACCAGTAAAGAAACAACCACACCGGAAAGGAATCATCACCGAGAGAACCACCATCTCCATAAATAGATCCGCCGTTAAACAAACACCTCTCAGCAATCGACACAAACCTTAGAGATCCCGATGACTGACTTGCGGAATCGGCTGTCCACTCCACCGTACTCAAGCAGAGCCTCCTCCGACAACTACCGACGAGCCGCCAAAACCCTCGAAGCTTTCCTAGAAGTTCGCCGCGCAACCCAAACCAATCAGTAGAGGAAGAGAGGAACACCATTAAAACAAAACCAGACGACATCTACGAGGGAACGATGGGCGGAGCTGCCGCTTGGATCAGTGAAGAAACAAACAGTTGTTAATAACCAAAAAAAAAGAAGAAGAGAAGTCTTTCGAATGTCTAGTTTTTAACGCTTAGGAAAACTTTTCAAAAATAAGAAAATATATCAACATGCATTATCAGAAATATCTACACGAAGATATGTATTAGATAAAAGTTGTTTAAGCAATAGGGGTATAAAAGTCCTAAGATTATCGATGAAACCTAAGAAACTCAAAAAAGTGCATATTGCTAATTATACTATCTTTCTTATGTGTGTGGTGCAAATACTCATATCTAAATTTGTTGAGTGTCAGGCTACAGGTTGACTTTAATTGACACTAAAAACATGTGGTTAAAATAATTGATTTTTTTTCACAAATTTTGTTTTTGAGATTGAAGTAGTTTTCAAAACTCACAATCATTTTCAATAAATAGAGTATTCAAAGTTAATTTTTTTTAAATGATTCAGAAAACAACAGTGATTATGTTTTAATATTTAAAAACAATTTCATTCTCATTCTATTTTATAAAAAAAATCTCACTCTATTTTTGAATAAAAATAGAGTTTAAAACAAAATTACTTAACTGCTATTCTATTTTTTCACTTACAATCGAGTAAAAATAGATTTAACCTATAAATTGAATAATTTATTTATTATTTGTTTATCACTCTCTAAATTAGAGTACTATTAAAATAAGATTCAATTTTTGTAGATTTAATTTTTATTAAATAAATAAAAAAAGGGATTGTGATTTTTTTGTCCAATTAGATCCGTTTATATCGGAATTTAAAAAGATGTATAACTTAAATTAGACATGTTTTAATTTGTGATTCATATATAAATGCACTTCTTTGTCTTTCTAACTTTCTAAACACCATTATTTTATTATCGAAGATGAGAGTTACTTTCAAATCTTGGTTTATTGGTTTCGTTATGCTCACAATTTTTCTCCTCAGTATGTATTTACATTTACAGATTTATTAATGATATTATATAATCATCCATAAATAAATTTTATTTGATCCCATTTGTTTTATATACCTACATAGATCATATGATTAATTTTATATTATGGATTTTAATGATGTTTCAAGAATAATCAATGATAAAAAAGAAGATATAAATAAATATATATATATATATA
>OVBX01003303.1:0-17236 GCA_900406325.1 Erucastrum elatum | reverse complement strand
AATAAATTGTGAAAAGAAAATTGGTTGAATATATTAATAATTTAATAACTCAATCATATCCAATAACTCATTTGATTGGAGCTAAGGTTTTTTGGTGGGAAAGCTTATTGTTAGGTTCATATCTTTAACGTAAGATGCTCTTGTCCGGTTCATAAAAAGCTAAAACTAAGAAATTCATAAAAAGCTAAAACTAATAAATTAGATATTTTTTCTCTTAAAAACAGTAGAGTGAGGAATACAAATTCCCAAATATTAACATTTGAAATAGTATGAAAATTCTATGAAAACGATACATGAAAATAAACTTTATTAATTAAAATAGTTTACATTCATGTATTTGTGTCGTCATACACATTAGTTGTGTCTCATATTCCCACTTATTTTTCACAAGGAAATAGCATATTGTGGTAAACTGGTAAAAGAGATATTTATTATCATTATCTTCGTGCATGAAGGGTTGTAAGTATCATAGTTATTTGCTGGCGTTGCTGCCTTGTGAACCTCATAATTACGTGAGAGAAGCCTGACCTTGAGGATCTTTAGTTGGTTGTATATTTGAATAGGTATTGATTAGTCCAACTTGAGTTTGGTACAACCATAGTTTCCATGTTAAGCCCTATCCTTTGAAAGAAAGTAAATACTGAGTCGAATCAGAAGAGATTCATCTATGGTATAGCCAAATGAAAGCTTCAAAACTGAAAAAAATCAGTGACCATCTCAAATTTTGCCTTCAAAGATATGTTTCTAAATAATTTTCCGAAAGTGTCGTAGATATTTTTTAGTCCTAGCATAACCAAATGAACTATTGCTTTAGATTTCCAGAAATTGATATACTAAATTACTTATAATTTCTAAAATTTCAGGGTCGACCATGTCTTTGTGACCATAAAACCATACAAATCTGAATATATCTGATATATAGATCAATCTCTTTTTGATAAATATATAGGTGGGCTAGTGGTAGGACGGATTTCGGGTTGAGGGTGACATTTCCAATACTCCCGGGTTCGAATTTCCGCGGCTGCAAACACCTTTAAGTGGCCATACGGCTGCGGATTCGTCCGTATGAATATCCGGAAAAAGGCTTGTCGTAGGCTGCACCTCCCACCCGAGAATTAGGCTTGGTTTCATTAGTGGCCCGGATTTAATCCTATATAGATCAATCTACCGCGAGTGTTTACGTTTGTACTTCAATTACGTTTAATATTCTTGATAATATTTGCTTATGAACATGTTGAAATTAGAAGATTATTATTACTGGCCATGGTAACTCTTCACTTTTGAATAATATGAAGTCGATAAGTTGTTCGAAAATATTATATTCTTTTGAGGAATTGTAACTTTTCATTTTCAATTGTATGATTTCAATTCGGATCTTGTCTTGTAACTTTTAAAATATTATTTTTAAAATGATTGCTTATGAACTCCATAATTACAGGGAGAGAAACCTAGGTTGATGATAAAGAGCAACTAAGGATATTTATAAATGACTACTTTTTCTTTCTCATTATCTTTTTCTACTTTTCATAGGATTACATTAGTTTCAATTATAAACACAATAATTACACACATTGATAAAATTACTATTGATTAGTGTAGTTCGTATATATATTGGTCTAGCACATACTCATAGAAACAGTATATATGCGACTACACTAAAGACGGTATTTATATACTGTTACTCATAGATTTAGTGATGTATACAAATCCATTGGTAAAGTACCAAGTTAATGTCAGAAGATCAAGCTTAAGATATTGTTCCTTTTATTTTAAGAGTCCGTTAATTATATTTATTCGGGATAGGGTGGGTGATTCGGTATAATGCAAGTGAGTGTTATGGATAGGGACTTTAGCAGAGGCCATACAATCCACCTTGACTCGGATAAGGGTGACCGAAACAGAGAGAGAAGCTTCGGCATAGGCAAATACAATTCACCTCATGTCTCGGGTATCAAAGCATCATGTATGAGAAGCCGTGTAGGAGGAAAAGGGCTGGCCATTTTCAAAGGCTTAAGACAAAGTCATTCATTGCTCAGTAAAATCCGAAGTTACAAGATCATGTCCATCGAAGAGGAAGTGATAACTGATAAGGTAGCCAATATCTTAGCATAGGGACATTCGTTCATCAATTTTAATTATATTATGATACTACTATCATTATATCCCCATGTTGTATTCATGAATTGGTTCGAAGTTGAGTAAAACTCCATGTCGAGGTTGATACATGAGTGTAATGACTTATTTGGATAATTAAAAGGTAGATGTTTAAAAGATTTTTGGTTGATTTGGATTTAAGACCTTCAAACAGTTGACACCCAAAATAAAATGTTTTTACATTTAAAAAACATATTAGTGAAAACCTGTTAGGTGCTATGATAATAATGTTTATTTTTTAATACTGAATTTTTTCAAAATACATATTTTTCCAGGTGTTAAATTTTTCTTAATAATATATCATATTTAATGGATATAATATTTGATAAAATATATTATTTTTAAATTTGTAAAATTTACATACTTTTTTGAAATTAGATAAACCATAGATAAAAATGTGTAATATACATCAGTATTTATATGCGCATTTCAATCGATTTAATTGATCATATTCTGTTTTGAATTTAATTTTGACTGAATTCGAAATATGTGATTACTTTTTAATATATAATCAAATATATAAATGATGGATTTTAAATGAGCTCAAATAGGGTTGAATTTGTTTCTGTTTTTGGTAAGAAATTTGGTACGATTCAGTAGATTTTCAAAAAGTTATAACTTCGGTTTGGAAACTGAAACAACTAACTTAACAAAAAACTGAGTTCAAAATTTTACGAGAACAAAAAAAAAACTTCGATTAATTTAATAACCGAAGTATAATAATATCAGTCCGAATCAAATTTTTATTCAGTTTAGTCCCGTATAATTTTATGCTAACCAAAAATTGAGTAATCTGAGTCGAATAATTAACTCGTACCCACATGGAACACTACAAATTTTGCACTTCGAATACCTAAAACTTCATTACAAATCGTAAGAAGTCAGATATTACTGGTCTATTCCATATTATGTCTATAATCAACAAAATAATAAAAATATCTTTGAACAAGAATAGTCTTACGTGAACGTGCGGTTTTGAACAAAAAAGATTCGAAGATCAGCATCACACTATTGCGAACTCAAAGGGAACAAAGACAATAGTACTCGACCCCACTTATAGTTCTGTATATGTCTTTTCTTTAACTGAAAAAAGACAATTATGTAACTATTATTAAAACTTTTTTTTCAAAAAAAAAGAAAAACTATTATTAAAAACTATATTATTTAATTCTATCACGGAAATGAATTAGAAATAGTAATAGATCATTCCTAGTTAAAATTGTTATTATTTTGTTAAAAAGAAAAAAAAAATATATGTGGTGACGTATGGTACTCTTAGAGCATTTTCAATGGAGGATATCTCAACCAAAATTCTCAGATATATACACACATAATTTATTGCTAATAGATATTTTATACAAATTCACATAAGAAGTATCTAATTCATAATATGTTATAACTTCCGCGGTTTATAATAATATATCAAGTTATCAACAACAAAAAATGATTAAGGTATTAATTTGCTTATATATGGTTCAATTTTTCTTCTTGTTTAACAATTTACTATTGAATTCTAAACTTTACACTTATGTTGTTCCGCAATGTAGTCAAGCGAACCTAAACACGTATTGCTTGAGCATTCATCAAACTCTTTTTTTTTGCAATCAGATAATATGTAAGAACGATACTGTAGTTGGTTAACTAGTCTTATAAAGTGATCTTGATGTTATAGACGCCAAATTAGAACCACGCAAGTGATAATACAAGTTGTAACTAATCTGTTACATCCGCCTCCATAATGAACTAGATGTTTCGTAGACGTAATTACGATGGTCAAAATGTTAACATCATAATCGTATTTGCAGGCATACTTGGTATACGAAATGTTATAGCTATGTCTGATATTTGTAGGTTTGTGTGTACATATCTTCATGTTCGGTTTAACTTTAAACCAAATTGAACTAAAGAATGTTCAATTTTAAGTGATTTGATATGTTTGTATATAGAACATTTTTCTGAAATGTCAAAATAAATTGATCAACGAAAAACTAATCAGGTGTTAAGCTCGAGTAAAAATAGTCTAAGCACCAATACATGACCTTAACAGTAAAGGTAAATAAAGATATGCAAACAGTGATGATCTCGGGTTTCATCATGTTCTTCCCTACACAACACACATATCTACTCTAAGCCCTCATACGAACACACACATCCAGCTGCACCAGATACTGCCTTGGAGACTATTTGAGGTGATCTTATCATCCCATTTCAAATCCAATCCAAAGATTCGACCAAACAAATTTAAGTTCCGTTAAGAAGCCAATAATCCAAAGAAGAACGAAGGTCTATCACAAGTCCGGAAGAGAGTCAACGCCACCTGACTAGTCGACAAAAGACATAAAAGAGATGGGAGCATTGAATGAGGCATTGAGGCACTAATGGTACTGAATACATACCAGAGATCAAGCCTCTATTACGGTTGATCTCCTCCAAACCCACTATTAAAAGAGGACAAAGAAGAAAGAAATAGGGGGAGAAGGGCTTCCAACACCAAAACTATACTCTTTTGCATTTGAATGCACTTGCACCCATATATATTGTTCTTCATCATTATACCAATGTTCATTATCAATAAGAAATACATTTACATCTTCAAATCACATCCTAATAGTCATTTTGTTCATTGCTTATATTGATCTATAGTTAGCTTAAACCCTAATCCTAATTTCTGAGTGGATCCCGAGGTCATCAGATACCATGGCAGGCTGATAATTCGTTGTATTCCCAAATTGCTAGTCCATTATTCTCCTGTGATATCCATCATGAGTCATGATCAAATCTATTTATTAGATCAGATATTAGAAGATTTATCATCTATTATTTTCATGTGAATTGAAAATGCATCTTGGTCAAGGTGTCTAGATGAATATTTTCTGTATGCAGTCTTGGTTAATATTGGCTATATACAGTCTTGAAATACACACAAATTTGACCCCAAATAAACTCAAGCACTCCTTGAAAAAAAGACTATTTACTGTTCGTGCACTACCCCACTTCTTTACTTAATATGTAGCCAAACTTGCGGTGAGAAGCATACATAGTTAGCATTTTCGAGAGGACATTATTTAACAATGACGTAGAAATATAGGACATAGAAACCCCTTATTGAATAACTTTGGCGCTTTGGGAAAAGCCTTCCAAAATATCATTGACAGATGCTAAGATAATGTCGAAATGCAAATAAAGATCCATTATACAAAATGAGAAGATTGGTCTAATATCATGGTGCACTGCCATAATAGACAGTTACTGTATATTATATCAAATGTTTTTGATATGTCGAATTTGATTACACAACGTGATACTGTATTGCTACAGTACTTTTATTTACGGTGACAATTATATAGCTTAAATTATCTTTAAATCAATATATCCTTTATTTCGTGTTGTAAAACTATTAGATTGATTTTCTCGACTGATCAATTTAAACTATAGTGTGATGAAGTGGTAAATAAGCTGTTATCTTTTTTTTAAACGAATATTTTAAATTTATTCAAAAGTCAAAAATACTTATTTTACAACAATTTGTGTTTTCCCTAACAAGGGATTAAAAAAGAACAAATCACTGTAGATAAGTTTTATTATTTGATTGGTGCCAAAAAAAAAAGTTTTCTTATTTGATTTTTCCTAAGCGGCGAGTAGCAAACTGCAAACACAACGGGAGGCCACCCTCGTGCTCGCACAGAGAAGATATCATGTCGATAATTAGAGCTTTGTCAAGTCCACGATATTGGTTTTTTACCATGTCGTCAACTGTTGCTTTCTCGCCAAATACGATATATCGTCGCTTAGAAAGTGTAACCAAACAAAAAGAGTTGGAAGCACTTAAAATCCTGATGAAACAGAAGCGAGAGAAGCTCCTCCCATACTGTTGTGTAGTTTTTCTCGAAAAATTCAAACATTAAAGAATACCAGTGCTCAATGAATAACCACCCTAAACTTGGATTGTCCGGGGAATCAGATCTCCAATCTTATCAATTGTGAATCAAATCATTCCACAACAATCAAACCAGAAAACTACCATTATCTTCTCATTCTGGACTTATAAACCTAGCTTTTGTTTTTGCGAGAACATATTTGTTTTAAATTCTCTTAGATTTCCTTTTCCCCTTAGCATTTGAACATGATATTTCAAGATCTATCTTTTGTCGTCTGTAGCCCCATAAGGCGGCAACATACTCAATCTTAACGAAACAAAAGCTAAGGAGAATCTACTTTTCCTTTTCCCAAAAGATGAAAAGCATGGTTTCTTTCAAAAAATATTATAACAACTATGTATTTATTTACACTTAGAATATTAAAACATTTTTAATGAACTAATAATCTTTGTAATTGGTTGTTTTTAATAAACATACTAGGGCTGGAACTATTTTGATTTTCTAATTGTAATATTACGATAAATGTTTAATGTAATATCTATATTTTTCTATTGTATTTAGTTATTATTTATTTTTTCGTATATTGTATATTTACCTATCTAATATTATGATAGATTTTTAGTGTAATATTTTTATTTCTTATATGGCATATTTATTATTATTTATTTTATTATATATTTTTCATAAAGATGTTGAATTTAGTTTTCTCTTTTTATATTATATATTTACATATTGTATATTATTACGTTACATGCTTAATGTGATATTTTAATTTCATATATACTTATTATTGGTTTTTTCTTATATTGTATATTTACTTATCTAATATTACGATAGATTTTTAATGTAATATTGTTTTTCTTATATAGTATATTTACATACTATTTATTTTACTATTTGTTTTCATATGTATATTTAATTTAGTTTTCCATTTTTATATTGTATTTTAATTATTGTGCATTTTTATTATTTTGTAAATTTACTTACTCTAAATTTATTGCTTTGTATCAAATGATAATATTACGATTTTTGTTTAATGTAAATTTTTTATTTCATATATATACTTATTATTGATTTTTCTTATATTGTATATTTACTTATCTAATATTACGATATATTTTTATCGTAATATTATTTATATTGTATATTTACTTATTTTACCATCCATTTTTCATATAGATATTTAATTTAGTATTTCCATTTTTATATTATATATTTAATTATTTTTCTTATTTTTTATATTTAATTATTTTAAAAATAATAAATGATAATATTAAGATAGATGTATATTTTAATATTTATATTTATATTGTATATTTACTTATTATTTTTTCCTATATTGTATATCATTTTATTAAATATTTAGAAGTAATAATGTAAAAATATATATTTCCAAATAGATGTTTAATGTAGTTTTTTCATTTCCTATATTGTGTATTTACCTGTTATTTATTTATTTTATATTGTATATTTAATTATAGGAAAATTTGGAGAAATACACTTATATGAGATATTAATTTGAAAAATACATCATTATTTATTTTTTTTTGAAAAATACACTGTTGTATATATGAATTTACTAAATTTTCCTATATGAATATTTAATACATTAACAATTTTTTATCCTCATAATTTATTTTATGTTTACATAAACAGTTTCAAAATAACAAGATTTTATAAAAAAAAAAAAAATCTTAATGATATCTACTGAATATCTTACATATATATACCTTTTTGAAAAAAATATAAAAAAAAAAAAACAAACCTGCGTCTTCTTCATAATCATTCATTACCATTTTTACAAAATATTTTCCACTTTACAAGTTGCATAGTTTCTTCTTCCTATCATTCACAGATTGTTGGTTCTTTATCTATACCTTAACTGTAATTCAAATTTCTAAATTTTTATTTTCTATTATTGTCCACATGGTCTCTTTCCCTTTAAACATACGTCTGATCTCTATAACTCTATCATCTTGATTTCGACAGTTCTCTTAAGATTATAAATCAAAGTTGAGCTTTTCTATGATTTCAAAACTCAGATTTAGGTTTCCAATTCTGTTTGTGTTTTGGCTAAAAATAGTTCGGCTTTTGTTTTCTTGTAAATAAAGAGAATGCTGCGTACATCTGAAAATTTTGCAGCATGTAATGAACGTCATTTTTGTGATAGAGAATGAAAAATCAGATGATTTAATTATATAATATTAAAAATAAAAGTTTTAAAAGATAAACTTCAAGATAAAATCAAAAACATCATAATTTACTTATTGTATAATACTAATGTTAAGAAGTAAAATAACATATTTATCTCAAACACAGATTTATTCCAAACGTAAATGATAATAATATAATATTGTTATTATTTATTATTTTCAAATTTATTTTATTTATTCAAATAATGAATCTGGATAAAAATGTCTTCTTACATTTGATAAAGTGTAGTTTTCAAAAAAATAAAAAAGAAAATGTAATTTACAAATTTCAAACTTCTAATTGTATGTATTTTTCAAATTATCCCTTTAGTTATTCTAATTTTTTCTTATCAATGGTAATATTACGATTGATGTTTAATGCAATGTTTTTTATTTTTTATATTTCATATTTACTTATTATTTGTAATACTAAAAAAATCTCAGATAGATGTTTAATGTAGATTTCATATTCCTTATATTTTATATTTATTTTAATATTATGATAGATGTTTAATGTAATTTTTTATTTTTTATATTTTATATTTGCTAATTACTAATTTCACTCTATATTTAATATAGATGTTTAATTTAGGTTTTTAATTTCTGATATTTTATATTTACTTATTATTCATTTTTTCTTGTATTTTATATTTACTTATCGATTTTTTTTTTGTTTTTAAATGAAATTATAATATTACGTTAGATGTTTAATCTGATATTTTTACTTTTATTTTTTATATTTATTTATTATTTATTTTATTATAAATTTATTAGATAGATGTTGAATGTAATATTTCTATTTTTTATATTGTATATTTACTTTTTATATATATTTTGTATATTGATATTTACTCTTTTTGTAATAATGCCACGTGGTTTCTTTTCGAAGAGAGATTTTTTGCTGATGCAGACCCTAATTGGAGCCTCAAACAATTGTATATTTATTTTTTTATTTTTTTATTTAATATTTATTTTTTACATTTTATATTTAATGTTTCTAAATATTTTGCGTTTATATCAAATTACAATATTATGATAGATGTTTTGTAATATTTATATTTTATATTGTATATTTATTTATTTATTATAAATTTTTAGATAGATGTTTAATGTAATATTTCTTTATTTTATATGGTATATTTAATTATTATTTATTTTTCATTATATCGTATTTAATTTATTAATTAATTTATTATATATTTTCTGACATATGTTTGATGTAATATTTCTATTTCGTATAAGGTATATTTGCTTATTATATATTTTTATTATATTGTATATTTACTTTCTTTATTTTTTTATTAATAACGTCACGTGACATCTTTCAAAAAAATTTTTTGCTGATGTGGATAATTTCTGGAACGTCGAAATGTTTATTTTATTAGTATAGATTAGAGCAAGATACCAATTAGCTTGACAACGTCAAAATGAAATTTATGAAGATTGTAAATGATTATAAAAATTATAAAATGAAATTAAACGTTTATCAATCTGTAAAGATATGTTCAGCCAAAAAGTATTGATACTAATTTTAAGGTGATCTACTAAAAGCATGTATTAATTCCCTCTGATCAAAAAAAATTGGTTTGGAAATAAAATAGAAACATCACTAAAAATAAAATTTAACAAAAATAAATTTAAAATAAAATCAATTCCCAACGTCACAATACAAAAAAAAAACATATATGTACTAATTTTTGACTAATCTCTGATTTTTTCCTATATCGCTAAGGCTTATACTGACTCCTCGACTTATGCCTATTGCAATCTCTAACGTAGATAATAAACTGATATACAAAAACTATATGCTAACAACAAAGAAAAACAAACCTGAGTACATAGAACAATAAGCTAACAATAAATCATATACTAATACGACCAACCAAAGTAATGAGACTAATGAAATAACAATAAATCATATACACTTGCAAACGTTGTACTAACAACAAAGAAAATATGCGAGAAAGAAGTTCCAAATCATTGTCTAACAAATCGAACCCGACAAACCCGAACAAAAAAGAAATTTTCATGATATTTTGTATATATCGAGTACACCAAAAAATTACGAGTACCTGTGAATGATCTTTGAAGTCTCTGAAAGAGAGAAAAGAATGGAAGAGAAGATTTTTGTTTTTTTTTTTGGAGGAACTAAAGAAACTATATAAGATTATGAATTTATGGTTTTTGGTTTTTAAATTGCTGAATGGTAAACAAATCAGAGTAAATATTCGAGAATAATGTTTATGCAACGATCTGTGGGGAGAATATATGGACTCACATTATGAATATACTCTCGATCAGGTTTACAGTATATATATTTTAACTTTTAGTTACAAAAAAAAAGTATATATATATATATATATTTTTTTTTTTGGCTCAACAACAACTTTTCATTAACCAACTTGTGAATACATGATTATACAACTTCAAGAGATTTTAAACCCAACATACAACCGATGAGATCTAGTATCGCCTAGGAACACGGAGTCGAAACTGGAATGGATCCTAGACTATCCAATTTAAATCATCGGTGTATTTTTCACTACGATGAAACGAGTTTTTCCCACGACCCGAGAGAAACCGTTTCTTAAACCCTACAATTCGACCACACAAGTGAACAACAATGACTCGAGCTTATCTAAAAAACAAAACGGGCACAAATTAACAGAACCAAGCAATAGTCTCCAAGTCGTTTGAGTTCAGTTCACGGACCAAGCTTCAACACCGATATAGTGCGTTTCCCATTTGGATTCAGCATCACTGAGGTCTTGTCTCACTTCTTAGCCGGAAGAGACGGTAATGGAACCGTACTGAAATGCGGAATTGACGGCAGCAGAACGCGACTGGTACAGCATATCCTAGCTTTCAGAAGGCGTGAGACTTTACCACCAAAATATCTCCGGTGCTGGGAAGTAAACTCCCACCATGACCTCCGCTAAGTACCCATTACCGATTGACCACTCCGGCATCGAAGTACCAAGCATCATGTTGTCTCCGAGAACCGGAGAGACAAACCCACCATCCGCCGCTTTTCAACCGTGCCTCTTTTGTCACACCGCCACTTCAGGAAGTAGATCCAATGACAGGGAGGGTATCCCACTAGGTCACGCGCCGCCGTCGCGGAAAAATCACCCGAGATCTGAAAAATTGAAAACTAGATCATGGTGTTTTCCTATCCTAAAAGCCGACCTCTCCTTCTCTCGTCGCTCCACTGTCTCATCTCTTTTCCAGAACTACCATCTACACTCCATAAAGCTCAGACGAGGTTCGGGTGAGCAGAGGTTACCAGAATCGCCGATATATCGATCAGGGATTGAAACAGAGAGAGAGGAGAGGCAAATACAAAAGAAGATTAAAGAAGGAGAAGACCTCCGACACGGCGTCGGATCGGAGAGGGAGCAGGATGAGCTTGGCGGCTGAACGAGGGAAAGAAGGTTGAGAGGAAACGGGAGTTTTTTATATATATTTTACCAAAAAAAATAGGCGTATATATATATATATTATTATATTATATTGTCCAGAAGACCTAGGATACCAAAACGGCTGATCCAGTCGGGTTTTTATGAAAATCCAAATCCGACCCATACCTTTTTAATTAAGCCGGGTTTGATTAGAGTTACCAGGTTCGGCCTTTTTACTAAAGCATATTCATTGGGGTTTCTTCTGTGAGCAATTTATCGGCTATATGAGATATTCGTCCCCATAATATAAATATTTCTTTTTAGAAGTGAAAACATTATGTGTAATATTTCTAATGGAAATATTCTTAAGAATTAACTGTAAAGTTTTTTTATTTCATTACTGTATAAGCTTTATTATTGATAACATGTTTGCTCGTTACTTTTTGGTCGAAAAGTTTATTACTTATTCTCTCCGTTCTTAAATGGTGTATGTTTTGGAGAAAAGAATTGTTTCAAAAAATACATTTTTTATTTTTCTTATGTATGATTTAATGAAAAATTGTAAATTCCAAAAACAAATCAGTGGTGATTATTATATTTTTTTGGCTAAAAGTATGAAAAATTATTATTCATAAAAAATAATACATTTATAGTCAAAATTTAATGAGTTTTCTTAATATATGTAAAAAGTTTAAAAATATATCTTTTAAAAATAGAGGGAGTATTTAACATTAGGAAATTTGTGATGTCTTCCTACAAACATTGATGGTGTTTTTCATGTCTGTCAAATACTAGTATTGTTTCGCATGCCTGTCAAATAAGGTTTTTTTCATGCTTGTTATTCTGTTAAGTATGTTAAGTCTGTCAAATAATGCTTTCTTTCCTGTTATATATTTGTGTTCCAAGCCGTCAATTGCGGGAACAAGATTTCGTACAATCGAATTTGCTTTATCTAATTTTCCATATCACAAAGTTGGTAATTGTCGTTGAAACTTTGTCCTCCGATTTTTTTTTTAGTTTATGAACACGATTATAAGAATATTTGGCTATAGGACAAACACATAGGATACTATCTTACTATCTAATAATATTGTCGAATCAATGAATGACTCACTTTAGAATTAAAAATGTTGAGTGGAGATTTCAAGTATTGTCCCATATATATATATATTACATTTCATGTGGTCAATAATTCAGTTGTCAAAAAAAAAAAAATAATAATAATAATAATAATAATAATAATAATAATAATAATTCAGTTGTTAGCCCGTTGATAGTGCAAAGACGGGTATCAAATTGGTTTAGTTTATTAAAGAGTATAAACCCTAATTATTTGATATCAGTATATAATTTAATGAAAAAATAGGTTGTTTCTCAATTATTATCTATAAAATAAGTTAAGTTTGTTGAATCACTAGAAACATATCAAGACTTTTGTCTCTGGACAAATCTTGTCCCCGAACTTTCTACCTTGATTACGTTTTCTTATTTCCGTTAATTATAAGTAAAACATTATCTAAAATAATGGGCTAGTAACTACTAACTAGTGTCGACTAAAATAAGGTTCAGAAATACTAAACGAGTGAACTCATTTAACTATTATCAATGTTTACACGTAGCAAAAATAGAATTGAAATCACGTTGTGTATATATCAAAACTGCATCTAATACGATTCGATAATACCTGTACTTTGAAGTTAGAGAATTTGTCAATAAGAAAACACATCTAAATATATTAAAAACAAAATCGTATATGGTATCTGATTATGATACAATATTTATACAGAACCAACAAAGATCGAGTTTTCTTTCCGACAGACAAAAGGAAGACAACATTTTTTTACAGCTTTAAAGATCCGAGATTTTATTTTACATACAAGTCAAAATTTCACATTAATTAGTCATTACCAAAGGAAAAGAAAAACTCAACTGCGTTTAGGGAAACTTCGCACTTCGTTTCTCAGCAAAATGATTAACCAACGCAAGAGCATTGCTAGTGACTTGAGCCACGTGAACCACTTTTAAACGAATCAGCTTCTTCACTTTGCCTTCCATGGCTCGACCGGAGAATCCATCTAGACACGTGGTTTCGTCCGTCAATGCGGCACTAACCCACGTCTGAACGTTACTCATTTTCCACATGAAGTCCTCACTAGCCACAGCATGACCAGCTCGACCTAGTTCTTTAACCGACTGGACTAACCGGTCCACGCTGTTGCCTAACACTTCAATGCAATCTTTGATTGCTAAATATTCTCTACGTTTGAAACTTGGCGTTCTACATAAACATAAAAGTTTATTTAAGTAAAAACAAATAATACTCATGCTGAGGAATATAATGTTATGCAAATATTAAGAGTATTACAGAATACACATACAAACTCCAGAGATTAGTCTAGCTTTTTTATATCATGGAATCTGTGGATTATAAAGCACAAACGTAATTAATTAATGGATATGAGAACATACTGTTTGGTTAGTTTAACGACGAATATAGCTACGGATCTGGCTCGAGACAAGCTGATGGTGAGAGCGGTTTGGGCAAGATCCTGGTCGTTTTTGTGTCGAATCATGGTGGCGTAAGCAGAGAGAGTATGCACGCATAGTAGTGGATATCGGGTGGATTGGCATGATGTCACGATGAACCGGCCTAGTTCGGAACGATTTGGAGTTGCGGATGAAGATTGGAGAATGGTTGTTGACAGGAATAGAACTAGAAAGATCGTATTTTTGGTCTCCATGATGTTTTAAATGTTCTTGCTTTATTGTTGTTTGTTTGAAGTGAAGAGGACGTGTATAAGGGACTGGTATTTATATCATTATATGTGACTTGATTTAAGTCAAAAATTCAAAGTAGAGAGACTTTTGCATATATATTTTTATTAAAAATAAAAAAAAGAACAACTTTGAATAAAAATCTCACTGACAATCTTTCTTTACATTTTGATCTAATTAATATATTTTACATGAATCGATGAGCAGACTGTAGTTTCGAGATGAATCATCGATAAACACATGGAGTGAAAAAAAAATGTACGGCTGTGACTGGTAAGACATGTTAGAGTAAAATGTATTTTTAGTTGGGTTGCGCCATTTTTAAGGTGAAGTAAAATATTCTCCATCACATTTTATAAGATGTTCAAGACTTTTTAAAATTTTGTTAGATATTCTATATTTTTATAGAATCATGTATTTTAACAGAAAAACTAATATCATATAACGTAGAGATTAAACACTTTTGGTGATTTTCAAAAGTTATTTTGTTATTGCAGATATAGAAAAATATTTTTTGTAGAGAAATGTTGTTTTAGAAATCAAAAATGTATTGGAATAGAATGTTACAAAAAAATAATGGAATAGATTATACTTGTACTTTAGAGATTAAAAAGATAGCAAATACCATTCACAGACGTGTTTTAACGTTTAAAGTTCTCGCAATTTATATAAATCGTATTTAATATGTTTTTTTTTCAACGCATTATTGTGTTTTTTAGGATGCTTATCCAGACCGTGTCGATAACGACAACAGTTCATGCGTATTTTTTGGGTTACGATTTATTTCTCAGCGCTAACGGATGAGCGTTGAATCCGGGTAAACAGGCCAGTTGAATAGAATATTATTTAGTCTTATTGAGTCAAAACCCAGTTTGATGTGCGGTACGGATATCATTATTTTGTCTGCCATCATAAAAGGAAACCTATCTAATGACAATTTCTTGATCATGAAATTTAAGTAAAATAAATAAATTTAGCTATAGCTTTTATATTTTTTATTTTTTTGTTTAAAATGTTAAACTATATACTACTATCAATTTTAAAATTATATCTATTTGAAATTTGTTTTGCGGATTAATATACAATTTTTTTTGTCGAGAAAAAAAACATATTTTTAATTAACAATGAAGATGTAAATCTTATATGATAGACTGATTCCTTACAAGTTACAAGCATACATAATAATTAGGGAAAATAGAATAAAAAATCTTGACAAATATTGAAGTTTTTTCACTAATACTTTAAATTTTTAAAGTGGTATTTGTATCACAAAAAACTTTCAACTTGGTTTAGTTGTTCATCAAGTTAAAAACTGACATGTAAAACTAATAATTGTGATGATGTGTTGTTTTTTTTTCAAAAAAGTAATTATTTAATAAAATGAATAAAAATTTGTAAAATCAAAAAATTAAATAAAAATTCAGAAAACTAAAAAAAATTCAAAAAAACAAAAACTATTTAGAAAATTATTTTTTCATCAAAAATTCATAAAATTAAATAAAAATTCAAAAAAAAATAAGATTAAATTAAACTACAAAAATTAAATAATAATATAATAAATAAAGAAGATTAACTAAAAATACAGAAATTAAACAAAATTCAGAAAATTAAGAAAAATCTCAAAATAAAAAAAGTCATAATATTTTTTAATTACAAGATATTTAATAAAAAACAAACATGTCATCGTTGAAAATAACAGTTCAAGCATATCACTAATAACGATGATTGTGTCTCACATAACCATTTACAGTGATGTTTTGACATGTCTATCGTTTTGAATGATGGTTATCGAAAACATCATTATTGACTTATCTACCATACTTTTAACTATAATATCAGAAATTATCGTTATAGATATGTCAAAAACATCATTTGTTAATGATTATATGAGAAACCATCATCAGCATCAGCGATATGTGAAATTTTTATTGTAATAATGATATTTTTGTTTTTATAAAAAATACTTGTGATTAAAGAAGCTATATTTTTGTGATTTTTTTACATTTTGATTTAATTTTCCGAATTTTCATATAATTTTCTGTATTTAATTTTAATATTACTTGTTTATTGATTTTTATTTAATTTTCTGTATTTTAATTAATATAACTTGTTTTGAAATTTATTTAATTTTATGAATTTTATTTAGTTTTTAGAATTTTTAATTAATTTTCTGAATTTTTATTTAGTTATCTGATTTCTTATTTAATTTTATGATTTAAAAATTATTGTTATTATTTATATAATTATTTTACAAAAACCGATACATCATCACAATTACCTGTTGTACATGTCAATTCCTAGCATGATAAACAAGTAGGCCAAATTGAAGGTCTTTTTTATATAAGTGCCACTTAGAAAATTTAAAGTGTTAGTGAAAAAATTTCAAAGTTTTTTATGCTATTTTCTCTATTAATAATTATATAACGAATTGTTCTGATTTGGTTACCACATCACTTCAAACTTGAGTAATAAAATATTAATTTGCCGTAAAAAAATAGCGAATTGTTAAACAAAATCATCAGAAATTGGCCAATGGATTTTTGGATATAGAGACTAGAATATTGAAGCTGTATTTGACAAAAAAAATATCATATTACATTTGTTCTTATTTTTGATTTCCTGGATTTACGATTCTCAATCTAAAACTTCTTCATAAATTTTTAATATTAAGAAATCATTTTACCAGCTTGCCATGATTGATTTAGATTGTTTTAGAGTATTTCTATGAAACACATCATACTTATCAATGTTCTAAAATATGCTAGACGCTCATTACGCAGAAAATAATCTCTAACGTCTAGCCCAATATATTGACGCTTAAACGAAACGTCAATAT
>OVBX01003301.1:0-17244 GCA_900406325.1 Erucastrum elatum | reverse complement strand
AATGTGAAGTTTTTGTTCTGTTGAGACTCATCCAGATGGTGGACACCAACCCGCCCCTCAACTGAACCAACCTACAGTAATGCAATGTTAGCATCAGCAAACAACCTAGATTCATGTACCATTCAATTAACCAATACAAACAATTGAAAAGATATACAAGAAGGCATACCAAAAATCCTTGCTGATCAGGGAAGGCAGTAACACACCTCGTCTGGTACCTCAGTGGTGACACGATTCTCTTGAACTCGGTCTGCAGTTTACCAAATTAACAAAAAATTCATTACACAAGAGAAATAGTACATCTAATGGCCGAAAGACTTTCATGAGTCACGAATCTACGTGCTTATTTATATGGTCCTAAATTGATCCATGAATTCTCGAAACAATGTGATGCTCAGCATTCTTGGCACCCACAGCTCATACACAAGTCATGACTATAAGAAAAAACAAGGCAATGATCGTACCTGAGGATTTCGCAAGTTGAAGACAATCAGATTCCTATCAGCAGTTCCGACAACCAAGAGAGGATGTTTCACAGACAATGAAAAGCATTTATCTGGAAGCTGCTGTGTATGAACATGAGTTTGCTGCCTAGTGTCCCAATATCTGCAAGGCAAAACCAATACACATTGTTAACTAAACCTTACGGCATATAGATTAGTTTAATGAGCATAATGAACAACCCATTCTTACTTCAATGTTTTATCCCAGCTTCCAGTGACGAGGAGATTCATTCCGGGGATCCAGGCCATGTGTGCAATAGGAGCATCGTGCATAGCAACAGTTGTAGGTTGACCACCGGACAACAAGGGCCACATTTTGGCTTGCTTATCACATCCTCCACTAAAGACAGTGGTTCCATCATCTTTCCAAGCAGAGCACAAGACCTTTCCATCACAAAAGATATAATCATCATCAAGATTCTATGCAAGCAAAACCGAAAGAAAGAAAGATAGAAGAAAGGAAAAACAAATTTTACCGGCTGATCATGAGAGATAGATGCCTTGGGAGCACTGGCTAGAGAGAGTCCACTGCGGGATACGTCCCAACACCTCACCTAACAGAAGCAAAAAACGTCAACATATTACAATATAAACGCATCGAGATTGCAGAGAGTGAACATGCGAAATAATAGAGAGACAAGCGTTCTACAAAGAGAAAGCCTACGAATCCATCCACTTGTACAGGCTAACAAGTCAGATTGCAAACCATGAAAGAACAAAAGAGGGCAAAGAATGAAGAGCTAACCTGATTGTCCCAAGAAGTGGCCACAAGAATATCTGCTTTTGGACTAAAACTCAAGCTCGAGATAGCATCTGATGGTGATGGAGTAACCTGCACGCACAACAATGAGTGAAGATACAAATCAAGATTGAAGTTTCCGAATCTTGTAAAACCTAAAGCTAAAAGAGAACAACAGCCTAAAAGATCACTTCGGCAGGCAAACCAAAGAGAGTAATCAAACGCCATATATAGCAAGATAGAAGAGTTAGTTACCTCATAGGATTTGTTAGGGTTACTGTTTACGGTAGCCGATGCACCAAAGTTAGCCATTATCACAAGCCTAAGTCGTCGGAGTAACTGTAACAAAGATTAGATTTTAGGAGAGACGAAATCGCAAAAGTAATGCTCGTTAACGAGCTTTATCAGAGAGGAAATCGGATGAGAGAGATACCTAGCGAGAGAGAGAGAGGAGGAAGGTCCGTCGTCGTCGGAGATAAGCGTTTGCCGGTATGCAGAAGAAGAGCGAGAGAAAACGAATTGAGTCTCTCACAAGGATAAAATAAATGCGAGCGAGAGAGAGAGAAGCCTTATTTATAAAGGGTCTACCTGCGTCTTGTTGACGTTAGTGCGTCAGATTTACGTCCGGCGAAACCGTTTACCTGACGCTACCAGACTCACAAAAAAAAGGAAAAATTAAAATGGGCCTAATTGTTGGGCTTTAAGGCTCATTTATTAAACAATTTATATCTTTTACGGGTCGGGTTGGAAGAAACGGATTCTAACCAAGCTTGGCAGATCTCTGACTATGATCCCAAAACCTCCTTTTCCTCGAGCGGCTTAGAGTGTGCCTAGTAGAAGAAGAGGAAGAAGAGCTTCCTTCAGGAGGGTTTTAGATCGTCGCCGTCGCCGTCCTTGAGCAGTGGATTCGTTATAGAACTTCGAAAAAGAGGCAGTACGATCACATATTCACAGACTGTAAGCTAGGGCAAAACCCTAGACCGTCGCTTTACCTTGGGGGGCGCTGTATCGGATTCTTCGACATTTCGGTCAATCATGGCGTCTCTTTCTCTTCTTCCACCTTCAGGTTTGTCTTTGGAATCTCTATAGTGCTATTGATGTTTTAGTGTTAACGCGTAGCGAGAGAATCATGTTTGAGAACTGTATCTTTACTCCCCATCTATTCATGGTTACTTCCACTGTATCGACTTGATTCATTAAGTTCTTAAGGAGTCGTTTCTATCTGAACTTATCAGCTCAAGTTTAAGCATATCGTCTACATTAACTTTTACAATCTGATATTGGATTTTGAACTTTGTTGACAGAGATTTCAACGAGTTTGGACTCACGAAAGAAAAGAAGGATCTCTTTAGATGGAGAATACAAAGACATCAGAGATTCATTGCCGTCGTTGAATTCACCTGACTACTTCTCGAAGCCGTCAATGAACGAGCTGGTTAAGCGAGAAATCGAAAGCCCCGGTTATTGCAGCCGTGTTCCTGATTTCACCGTTGGGAGGATTGGTTACGGTTTTATAAAGTTTCTCGGAAGTACAGACGTCAGAAAGTTAAACCTGGATCAGATTGTTAAGTTCCAAAGGCACGAGGTGGTTGTTTATGATGATGAGGAGAGCTCCAAGCCTGCTGTTGGCGAGGGGCTTAACAAGCCTGCTGAGGTCACTCTTTTCCTCAACGTAGCTTGTGGGAAAGAGCGGGTGGATTATAAGTTAAAACAGAGTGCTGAAAGACAGGGGGCGACCTTCATCTCGTTTGATCCTGAGAACGGTTTATGGAAGTTTCTGGTTCCTCATTTCAGCAGATTTGGGTTGAGTGATGACGAGGCAGAAGATATGGCTACGGATGATACCCCACGTTTGGAGAATCGTGTAGGAGGAATGAATGGTGGTGGCATGGTGGTGGTAGCTGACGCTGATCAAATGGAAATTTCTGAGCCAGAGCTTTCTCGCTCTCTTCCAGCGCATCTAGGACTTGATCCTGGAAAGATGAAAGAAATGAGGATGCTGATGTTTCCTAATGAAGATGTTGACGAAGGTGAGGATTTCAGAGATCAGAATTCATTTCACATGACATCCTTGACTCAACGAAGCGTAAGACCTACACAGAGGAGTTTTCAAAGACAAGATACTCCACCGGTGTTGCGGAAGACTCCGCTTGCTTTGCTGGAGTATAACCCTGGCAATGATAGAAGCTCCCCAGGCAGTAGTATCCTGATGGTCCAACAAAATAAGAACCTGGCAGTGAGGAAGTCGAAAGTGGGAGGTTTTGAGCTGGACATCAGCCATGAGACGCCAGTAACTGATAACTATTCTCGCAATGTTGTAGATGCAGCATTGTTTATGGGAAGGTCGTTCCGTGCAGGTTGGGGTCCAAATGGCGTCCTTCTTCACACCGGCAAGCCAATAGGCAGTTCTAGTTCCCAGAGAGTATTGTCTTCTGTGATCAGTGTAGAAAAGATAGCAGTTGACAGAGTGGTTCGTAATAAAAAGGAGAAAGTTCAGAAAGAACTTGTTGACTCTGCATTGGAGACTCCCTTAAGACTCCACAGGGGATTGGATCATGAAGAAGAAGAATTCACGTTTGGCTCTTTCAGTCTGAAACTTCTGAAAGTTGTCACTAATCGTGTGGCTCTTTCAGATATCTGTCGAGAGTATATTGATATCATCGAGAAACAGCTAGAGGTTCCTGGGTTGTCCACCTCAGCGAAGCTGTTTTCGACTCACCAAGTCATGGTGTGGGAACTCATAAAAGTTCTCTTTTCTGACAGACAGAGTACTGGACGTTTGAGTTATGCAGCTTCTGATAATGAGGAAGACATGATGCAGGATGTCAGAGAAGAGTCTGCAGAAGTTGATACAGAAGCTCTTCCACTTATCCGAAGAGCAGAATTCAGTTGCTGGCTCCAAGAGTGTGTCAGTCACCGTGTACAAGAAGACGTGAATGATTTAAATGGTTCTGGCTATCTTGAGCATTTGTTCTTTCTTCTCACTGGACGAGAGCTTGATTCAGCTGTGGAACTTGCCATATCTAAGGGAGACGTTAGACTTGCTTGTTTGTTGAGCCAGGCTGGTGGATCAACTGTAAACCGCAATGATATGATGCAGCAGCTTCACCTATGGGGAAGGAATGGGCTGGATTTTAATTACATTGAGAAGGATAGAGTTAAGCTTTATGAATTGCTTGCTGGTAATATCCACAATGCGTTGCAAGATCTTACAATTGACTGGAAGAGGTTCCTAGGGCTGTTAATGTGGCATCATCTGCCTCCGGACAGTTCATTGCCTGTCATCTTCAGAAATTATCAACTCCTGCTAGATCAGGAGAAAGCTCCCTGCCCCGTGCCAATATATATTGACGAAGGAACTGCAGTTGGCGTTGTAAGCAACACCAAGCATTCTGACCTCTTGTATTACCTTATGCTTCTGCACAGCAGAGAAGAGGAAGAAGTTGGTTTTCTGAAGACTATGTTCAGTGCCTTCTCTTCAACTGACGATCCGCTCGACTATCATATGATCTGGCACTACCGAGGAATCTTAGAAGCAGTTGGAGCTTTCACTTCAGATGACCTTCACGCTATCGATATGGGATTTGTTGCACAGCTTCTCTCTCAGGGCCTTTGTCATTGGGCTATATACGTTGTTCTTCATTTACCTTACCGCAGAGATCATCCATATCTACACGTCACTGTCATTCGAGAAATTCTGTTTCGATTTTGTGAAACTTGGAGTTCTATAGAATCACAGCGGCAATTTATCAAGGATTTGGGTATCCCTTCTGAATGGATGCACGAAGCTCTGGTAAGGACACTATAGAACCCCACGTCTTTTCTACTTCTGCTAAATGTACTCGTGGGCATCAATGCAGACTTTTTTTCATCTTATACTGATATACTGTTTGACCTCGTTGTTGCAGGCAGTTTATTACAATTACCATGGGGATTTCATAAAGGCTCTTGACCACTTTATCGAATGCGCAAACTGGCAAAGAGCTCATTCCATCTTTATGACATCAGTTGCTCATTCATTGTTTTTGTCAGGCAAGCTCCTTCATTTCCTTATGCGCAGACTCAATTGCTCAACTGGAACACGATTCCGGTGTAGTGTAGGAAGGATCTGTTTGGAGTGATTTGTTTTATCTTTGATAAATGCAGCTAACCATTCAGAAATATGGAGGATTGCTACTTCGATGGACGACCGTAAGTCTGAGATTGAAAACTGGGACTTGGGTGCTGGGATTTACATGTCTTTCTATTTACTAAAGAGTTCACTGGAAGAAGATTCTGATACAATGCTGGAACTGGTACGTCTTACGTCTTTTTATTCTTAAATTTCAACGCCTAGAGCTCTCAGATTACTTTAGTTAGGCGGCTGTTGACCTGCTATACAATATATAATTTCTTGTAATGATACTCAACGAAATTGCTTTAGACTCCCTATGATCATGGTCATAATGATCTCTTTCTCGATGTGTAAATTACAATGCTTGACACGAGTAACACAAATTTTGCATCGACAGGATTCCCCTGAGAGCAGAAACGAGTCGTGCAGAAGTTTTGTCGGTCGTTTAAACGAGTCACTGGCTGTTTGGGGTGATAGATTACCAGTTGAAGCCAGGTAAGTACTTCACACGTCTTACACTTGCCAATAGCATTGAATCGTTGAGAACTAGTCATTAATTACTTGCATGCACTTGGTTGATCCTTGTTCGTTCATGTCGACCACCGGATTTGTATAAGATTTTAAATTAATCCTAGGATCGTTACTCCTCTTACATATTATCATGACCAGGGGCGAAGCCAAAGCCAAGACAAAGGGTGCATGTGCACCCATAATTTTTTCAGTTTCTTAAAATTTTGTATGGTAAAAATGAGAAAAATACTAGATAAAATAGAAAATCATTTTTAATGCACCCATTGATTTATTTTCTACACTTTGTGCACCCATAAAAAATTGTATCTAGATTCGCTCCTGATCATGACATAGACAGTATTGGAGCAGTTTTTGATGGATCCTTCTAAATTTGGTGGCATCCATAGTAATTGCTCCTAAACTAAGGCAATGGCTTCTGATGACTACATAGCTCAAGTTTGCTGTGTGGACAGATACGGGTCAAACATCTCATAGATCTAAGTTGATAGCAAAAGCTTTTTGGCATTTAATTAATTTAGTTACAACGACGCACTAAACTCAAGCTCTTTTTGTATGGCTGCAGAGTTTCGTACTCGAAGATGGCAGAGGAAATCTGCGAGTTGCTTCTGTCAGGTCTGAGTGTGTATCCTGATAGAGAGTCTCAGCTAAGCTGTTTTATGACAGCCTTCAAAGCTCCTTTACCAGAAGATGTAAGATCATCACATCTGCAAGATGCTGTCTCTCTCTTCTCTCTATATCTCTCAGAGACAGGCCAAACACCAGCTTAACGACCCATTCATTACTTACAACTATTTGAGGAGGGTCTTATTTTTTTTACTTGTGGTGAGTGGAAGTGTGGGACATATTCAGTTTGCTTTGTCGTGTGTATGTTATATTTAGAAGTTTGAAGTGAAAGATTTTGATTTGTTCCTGATTTAGAAACTTGCCAAATCTTATAAATAATTTGTGAAACTATCAGGTCAAAAACAAAAAGATGTAGAAGGGAAACTCTTTTCTTGAAAAACTTATCAAATTGCATTATTATTTTAAATGTATTTTGCACTGTTCAATTTAAATGATTTTTCTAAAATGAGATTAAACATTATCTTTAATAAAACGCTGAATTATGGTATATTGAATTCTCAAAAATTGGTATTTTCATTTTGTATCTAAATTGTGTTGAATCTTTTTGTTGGAAAGTACTTTATAGAATGTACCATGAGAAAACTCTTTGGTACACATATAATAAATTAAAAGATGTCTGAAAAATACACTACAGAAAATTGGTGAATTGATGATGTTAAGAACAAAAAAAGAGAGGGTAAGTTAGACAAAAGAGGAAATTTAACAAACAAACAAAATAATATTAGCTTATCTCATAGAAAAAGAACAGGTTTATCCGTTTATAAAAGCTTTTTTGAGCAACACCGTTTATAAAAGCTAAGACGAGAAATTGACCTAAGCTTCTCTCTGTCTCTTTTTGCTTTGCCTTCGTAAATTCCTTGAGCTAGAAGCTTCCCCGTCGTGAGTGCACTTTGGTTGCGGTTTAGATGCCTCCTTCTGCGTCCAAGCCCTCCAAGAAACGGAGTAACCCATCTTCAGCCACGGATCCCGTTCCCTCAGGTAGGTACCACAGGAACATAACTCGCCTTAGGGTTTATTATCATAGAAACTTGGAATTCACTTTGTATGATTTTCATCTTAATCTAAGAAAAAGCTCGATATTATGGGATTTTCTACTTGGTTATGACAACAATCTTTGTGTTTGGTGCAGCAGCTTCTAGTAACAAAAAGTCGTCCAAAGAGATAGATGGAACAGATCAATTGTTTAATAAGTATGCTAATACATCTTCTGGTGTCATTGAGTAAGTTCACAAATATCACATTCTCTTCTTTGCCAGAATGTAACTCATTCATCAACACGTTCTAACGCTCTTCATCTTATTAACATCTAATAGTCCAGAAGGAATTGAGAAACTTTGCGCCAGTTTGAAAGTTCCTCATACCGATGTCAGGATCTTGATGCTAGCTTGGTACGTACCCCCATTACTCTTCTTCTTTTATATGTTTTGGTTCCGAGCACAAGTGCATTAATACCTTTTTTTCTAACTTGTTTCTTACAGGAGAATGAAGGCTGAAAGACAAGGTTACTTCACCAAGGTAATCGCATTGGCCTCCATGATGATTACAGCAAACCATCGAATCACAAACCTTTTTATCTTTTGAGTTTTGATATTTGTAGATCAGGTTCTTGTTTATTACTTTCTTTGTGTATGATCTTAACTCGTTTTGTACACCTATGATAGGCTGAATGGAGAATAGCACTCAAGGCGCTAAAAGTTGACACGATCACAAAACTGAAGAAAGCCCTTCCAGAGCTCGAGAAAGAGGTTATCAATCATTGCTTGATCTCTTTTTTTTCCACATTGATTAGCATCTTAATATCATAAGCGCTCATCTCTAACTCGTTTATATATTTAGTCATAACAGAGCTTCTCTATTTAAAAAGAATACACAGAGAAAAATATAGAACTTGAGTATTAAATTGTACTAATGTTTCTTCGTTATTTCAGGTCAGAAACCCATTGAATTTTCCAGCTTTCTATGCTTATGCCTTCCAGTATTGTTTGACAGGTGATACCAGTTACCACCGCCTTATGGAAACATGAAATTTTATGATTTGTGTGACCTTTGATAAAACTATTAATTATTATTTGTTATTATCCATGCAGAGGAAAAACAGAAGTTCTTAGACATTGAGACTATATGTCAACTACTAGATATGGTCTTAGGATCAACATTCCGCGCCCAGGTTGACTACTTAGTCGACTATCTTAAGGTTTGTCTCCACCTTATTGTCTTCAAACATCTTTCCTTCAAAGTGTTTTATCAGATGTAAAACGTATGATCTCATCATGAACAGATCCAGAAGGATCACAAAGTCATCAGCAAGGACCAATGGATGGCATTCTATCGATTCTGCAATGAGGTACTTCTCCGCATTTACTTCCTCCTCACTGGCCACCAAATGTTATTTGCATCTAATGTGAACTTTTTTGTGCATTACAGATAAGTTTCCCAGACATGACCAACTACAGTCTAGAATATTCTTGGCCAGTAATTCTTGACGATTTTTTTGAGTGGTTGCGCGAAAAACAGGCCTGAAAAGTTACACAATCACAGTCAAATAACTTTGAATTTGATTATGAGTTTCTATATTCAAAAGTTCTCTTCTTGTCTTAAGCTTTGGTGTTGTTGGCTCATGTTGTTTTTTCATCATTAAGTTTTTGTTTGCAAATTATATTTTATTATTTTTAAATTTCTTGGATAGATACTGCAGAAAGTGATCTATCAATTTAAAAAGGTGTATGGAATATATTCTCCTTATAGTCTCATAAAAAGCAAGTCCATAGATTGATTCTTCTTCTTTGCTTTACTTCTTTAACAAGATTACAAAGCACAACTGCAACTAGTTAAAAGAAAAGATCAAAAGTGGATTTTATTTAGGATCAAGTGGTGAAAGAGCTGAGAATCAGTGTCGATGAAGGTTGCATGGCACGACGAGGACGCCTTTTTCTGCTTCGACCACGAACTTGAACTGAAGGAGACGAAGATGATGGCGAAGTTGTATCAATCGCAGACCTCTCTCTTCTCAGTTTCTTCTTCTCAGCTTCTGCTTCACATGGTTCGTCTTGATTAACTCGGTTGTTCCCGAGCTTGGTCGCGTTTATGGTGGCAGGAAGCACACAGTTGCACATGAATCCTATATTTTAACAAAGAGCACAATAGAAACAGAGTATTTTCAAGAATGTTAACGAAAATGCATAATGATGTAAAACTTCAAGCCAGGCCCAATTCATGCTGTATATATCTATATATTAATAAACCCAAAAGCTGAACTTATACTCGAGCATAAATATGAAATCTTTCAATCCAACCCCAAAATTCAAGGAAAACTTTAGTATCACAAAATAGGATTCTCTGTTCATAGGACATAGTTCTTGAAGCTACACTCGGTTTTCACTTGGCTATGCCTAGAACCGGCTCTGTTTTTTTGTTCAATAACTTAAATTCTACATGTAACCAAAAGCTTAAGACTTTAAAAGCCAATGAATATTAGAATCACTCTATTCACTTGCAAACTTCGTAAGAAATAAACCAAAAATGTAAATATTTAAGTGGAGTTACCAAAGAGTTTACCGATTCTCGCAAGACGGTTAACCCAACTAGGAATTGGATTCCCGGTTAACTTAAGACAAGTGTCGTCGCAGAAGTGGTTGCAGTTGTTGGTGATGAGATTGTAAGAACTTCCTTGGTACTTGTCTGCAAGTTGATCCATCGTAGCTCTCACTTCCAATGGCCCAAGATCCGTTTTACCAATCAAAATTGATTTCCTAAACGTAAACCCTTCGCATTGCTTCGGTTCTACTTCGAATATTCCAGTACTTGGATATTCATGAGATCCAAAAGCATACTCTATACCATGAACTATATATATGAAAAAAGAAAATTTAAGCTAATTTCTTCAAGAAAACATGATAAAATATTATTTGCAACACAGTTTCCTGCGCTCTGACTTAAACTCTCAAGAAAATCCGATCAAGATTGATATTATATTTAATGTTAAAATCACTATTTAGATCTAAACCTTGAACATGAAGTTTCAAGAAAATGAAAAGCCAAGAGTCTCAAAGACTAACCTTCAACACCAGAGTGGTAAACACCAAGACCAAACCAGTAAGCGTAACCATTGATGGGAGTTAGATCGTACACATTGAGATACACAGGAACATTTCCTCTATCCACGACGCTTGAGTTTTTCCGACAGAGCATTTTCAGGCAGATTATAGCCGGCGGTAGTAAGTTCTGCCGGTGGAAGATGACTGCAGGTTCTATATAAACTATCCGAGTTGATGACAATGTATTCTTTTCAGCTTAGCATAAAAATTATACAAAATGCCAACGATGTTGTCTTAAAAAGTTGAAGACGAAGACGAAGAAAAGACTTGGTTTAGCTAATTAGTTTCCGAATCTTATACTATAAGTTAATGCCTAATGATATACTTCCATATATAAATACTATTTTCTTTTTAGAAATATATTTTATTTTCACTTGGCAATATTTATTTTGATTTTTTTTTCATAGACGAGACCATCATTATTCATGAACCAATTAACTACCTTATATTCTATGGTTTATAAACTAAAAACTTAAATAAATATTGGAGATATGCTTTAATAATTTACAGTTTATTATGGGGTCCAATATAAAGCTTAATATTCCGTATCTTTGGCTACAACTTTTTGTCTCGAGACCACCCTTTTTCTTTTTTAAAATTGACATAAAATGTAATAAATTAAAAATAATTTGTGGAAGTGGTGCGGCTAATTATGAAGCAAATTTTCTGCTTAAAGTATATATTATGTTGTAGACAACATACGATATTAAAAAGTGTAAGATGTTGTAAGAACTATAAACTTAGAGTTTCGAGTAGTATGAAAAGTTTTACTTTCTGTTTTGAAAAATATGAAATATATTAGATGCCTGCCACTAATTTGCTTAAGCAAAATTGAGAATAATAACTTTTTCCATAAGGCATAATATAATAACTAAACTATAGATAAAAAATGTCCACATATAAGCTTACAAACAGTAACGAGAGCTGGAAAAAGGTGAAGTGAAAGAGACCATACAAAAATGAAAAGGAAACAAATATTTGTTGACAAAGATACCAATCTGATTCACGTCTGTGTCATTACATGCTATGTTTGTTAATTGTTCCCTAATTTTGATTGTTAACCAGATAAACATCTAAAAAACCTGGTTTGAATTTTCTTAAATCATATCGTACCGATAGGTATAAACTTAAAATGAGCAACCCAAGACCCGGTCTGATTCGGTTAACCCGGAAACACCACTAGCTTCAACGCTGCGTTTTGAAATGCGCGAGTTTCAGAGTCGTGGTGCAGCTGTTGTTCGCCGCCGGGAGAAATCAAGATGCTTCGCGGCAGAGGCTCGTGGGTCGGATTCGCGACCCGGTTGAAACACTATAGGATCCGACGGATGTGCAGTAAAGGAGAGAACGGTGGGAACAAACTCGAGAAGACGGAGTCGAGTGTTGTTGTTGTTTCTCGATACGATGAGACGTACAAGAAACTCGACAAGCTCGATCTCGTGACGGCTGCGAAGATATTGTTCACTGAACCACCCAAAAAGAATAAATTTGGGTACTTTCTCTGCCTTATAGTAATAGTAGTAATGTGACATAAAGCTCAGAAATGTTAAAATTGTGGAAAGTAAAGATCACTTCTAACATGGTTTTCAACTCTTGCTGCTGTTATCTAGTTGGATGTCTGAAACTGTCTGTTTAAGTAATTTGTGTTCTTGTTCTGGTTATTCATTTTAGTATGCATATCATATGTTTTTTTTTTTTTAAACTTTGTGTTAGGCTTGATTGGCATGTGGTGCAGTTCATTATCGTCTGCTTGCCGTCTCTAGGTATATCGGTTCACCCCTAAGTGTTTCTTCTGTTCAAAGGTCTCAATTTTAATGGATCTTTCTTGTAACAGCTGTGTATCTGGTTGCTCAATACGCTCGCCGTAAAATGAAGATCATGGACGCTGTGAGTTTTCTCATTCTTACTCATTATCAAAACTGATATCAGTTTTCCTCGGAGATTTGTCATCCATGTTGATTACTCTAGCCAATGCTGCTTATATTTTTCTGAGCGTATGGCTTATGATATTGGACTTAACTTCAGGAACTTGGAGAGAAGAAGAGAAAAGAAGAAGAAAAGAAAGAGAAAGAAGAAGCTGAAAAGAAGGCGTTAGAAGAAGCAGAAGCAACCAAATCTCAGAGAGAACTAATGGAGATGAAAATGAGACTGGGAAAGATTGAAGAGACGGTAAAAGAGATTGTTCTGGAGGCAAAGAAACCTTCAGGGAATGGTCCAGCCAAAACACAAGACGATCAATCTCCTAAACTCCCACCAAAAGAAGAATCTAAACCGAGCAAGGAGCAGAAGGACAATGTACAGAAACCAGGGGAGAATCGAGCAAATGTGGATTCACCCTAGCCTCTCAGTGAAATGATTAGAAAGGAAACTAGTAGGATATGTTTTGCTTTTTGAACAAATGCAGTAGTTGTTGCTATTGGCTTGTTTTGCTTTCATTTCTTGACTCACTTCAGGTTTAATACACAATTCAGTTCCAAAAGAAATAACGTTTCTGGACGACAGAACAAAACCACAGAAGACCTCATTCTGATTTGAAAAATGGTTTAAGTAAGACTACTACTTTCTTGTCCAAACACAGACCTGTCCTCCAGAAGTGGAGCCTGCAAGCATCCCAACCTTAAGTGGATGGCAATGGATCCTGCACGGAATAGTTTTCATTAGAGGGCTATGCAGCTCATCCACTCTTTGCTTTAGTTTCGGGGAGATCACATCAATTCCACTTGAACGATTGGCTACAAAAATGTACGAATCATCCCACCCCCATACTCCCCTGCAAATAAAAAAAAAAAACAGATGAAAACCAAACCAATGCCTACTTTTATAAAACGTGGAAACTCACTGCATCAATCATCATAGGAGTAGAGAGAGCTTATAATAATACGAACCTGAAAGCAGAGACGGCCCTGTTGGATAAATTCACATGATGTATCATGGAAGTATCCTCCAAACCGGGGCCGCTTACAATACCAAGATAGTTGTCAGCACTACAAGGAAAACAAAGCCATAGTTTGAAACAAACACACAAGAGAAATGATGGACCATAAAAACTGCCACTGGCATTCCACATTTTAGCAAATCAGTTTCAGTACACACAACAAGATTACCTTGTAGTAGCAAGTGAAAGGCCAGAAGGTGAGAAATAAGCCGAGTGCACAGCCTTGGAATGATTCACAGTCCTCAAATTTTTCGGTTTCTTTGAACCCATGTTTCTCAAGTCCCAAAGGCAAGCAGTCCCATCTTTGGAGCTTGTAGCCATGACATTTGGATTCTGCGGGTTGAAGTCTATAGTGTTAATCCTCTGTCCATGTAAATCCCAATGGAAAAATGACTTCCCTGCTCTGAGGTCCCATATTTTCAACACTCCATGTCCCTCACCAAAGTATAAGCTCTGCTCATCGTTTGCTCTCTGAGAGAGTGAAAATACAGCATCATCACTCGAATAAACCAGATCAAAAACCGACTTTTCAACATCCA
Source organism: Erucastrum elatum (assembly GCA_900406325.1). Lineage (NCBI taxonomy): Eukaryota > Viridiplantae > Streptophyta > Magnoliopsida > Brassicales > Brassicaceae > Erucastrum > Erucastrum elatum. The sequence goes on along the minus strand of OVBX01003301.1, from coordinate 3,168 downwards.
TTAACCGGATAAGACCATCATAACTGCTGCTAATAACCTGTCCATACCAACATAAGAAAGAAAGAGGTTACAGAATCAACAAAAAGAGATAAACTTTCTCCTAGACAGCTAACTAACTTACTTACCCTAGAGAAAGAGTTTTGCTGAAACACAAGAGATGAAACTGAAGCACTGTGAGGACGGAAGATATAGATCCCATCACCATCACCACCCTGGCAATCCAAATTCCAAAAACCAACGTTCCCATGCATGTCCCCTGCAGCAAGCAGCCTAACATTCTCGCAAGGTAAGAACTTTAAATCCAAAACCCTCCCTGGCACAACACGTGCGACGTTACACGGCTCTAAACTCATCACCCCCGCATCAAAATCATTAGTACTCTCAACAGACTTTTTAATTTTACAAGTAACTTTCTTCTTCGTCAACTTCATATGAACATTAGATGAGACTGGAACTAGGTTAGACGACAAGCGAGAAGACCTCCTAGTAGTGGACTTAATACTAGCAGCAATACCGGAGAGAGTGTCAACGAGTTTGTTAAGAGAAGAAGCTTCTTCTTCTTCTCCAGCAGCATCCAAGGGAAGAGGAGGAGATGGTTTGTGGGGACCTCTGGTGCGTTGAGACTTCCTTATCACAATAGGCGTTGTTGTTGTTTGAGTTGTTTGAGGCTTCTTCTTGTCGTCGTGTCGAGGTCGTTTGGTTGCGGCGGAGAGGAGAGAAGCTTTCTTGGCGTGGACATTGAGAGCTGCCATCATCTCATCGTTACGTCTGATGTTCTCCAGTCTTTTCCGCTCGTACTCCGTCGCCATTTGAACCGGTGAGGCGGCGAGCGAGAGAGAGAGAGAGGGAGGGAGAGAAGAGTAGCCCTGCCGTTTGGGGTTTATCTTTTTGGTTTATTCGGTTTGAATATGATTCTATCAAAATGAACCGGAAAATTGGTTCGGTTCAGTTTTTGGTTGTTTTAAATTTACAATTTTATTTTGGATTAACCAATTTTTTTTTTGTTTCGATTGAAATTTGGTATAATTTGTTAAAAATATTTGTTATTTCTGGTTGGGTTTTCGGTTTTTTTTTCTGAAAAAATCTGACAAAATCAAAAATCAAATATTTTTTAAAACCATATCAGACTAAATTGGCCAAAACCCAAAATCAAATTGGTTTTTTTCGCTTTTATTTTTGTTGTTTGCTTCTTTAATTTAGAGAAATAGTTTGGGTTCGGGCAGTCATATGAATCAGTTTCTTGCCATTTGTTATTCACTTTTTCCATGTATGTTTTGGTTACTCGTTTCGACTTCATCAAGTTTATATTGCTATACTCTAATCACCACAAAGTTGNCTAATTTTTTTTTTTTTTTTTTTTTTTTTGAAAAAGGGCTACTAATTGTATTTGCTTCAAGTATATATAGAGATTCTTCATTCTGTTGATCGCATTTTTGTAACCTTAATTCTTTATTTCGTGAAGTGAAATGATATTAACATTTTTAGCCATAAAATACAGGGAATTGGATGATAGATATGATCATATGAAGACGCTCTTTAACAATTTAGAGCTTGTGTAAAAAACTAAAAAACTACTCCTAGTCCTAGGTGCATAGTTACGAGCATGGAGAGTCGCATGTGCAAGATAAATTTCAGAATACATGTTAATATATTTTATGGTATCTCTTGTTTGCACTGGTTCTTACCAGAGATGGTGAGACTGTAAGTGCTTTATGAAAGCAAGCTTGTAGAATGATGATGACTTTTCGGGTAATTTTTATCACCCCGTTAGGAACTTGCTAGCTAACACTCGTGTCTATGGTGGTAACGTCCAAAGCGATTCAATTGTTCCTTAACATAGGAGCAACTCCATGATTTAATGACTTTTTACTTTTCTTCTTTAAACTCCCTAGTGTGGATTTACTGTGATATACCAGAAGATGAGAAAGGGACAAGCCAGCTGAACTTAATTTAATTATGAAAGATATTCTGGTCCGTATCAACTGTGACGTATTAGGATAATGCCCGGGATTAGTGAGGTAATTATGTTTCGTAACAAAATGATTTCCGCATCGTTAACATCTTGCAATGATTAGCTTTATTATATCACTATAACTTTAATGTAAACATCAACTTGATACGAAACCCTACCCAAAGCAAACTCCACAGAATCTTTAGGTTATGATTCAGTAAATCTAATACAATAATTAATTTTCACTAGTAGATCGCTCTCACCCACATGGTCACATTATCATTACAGAAAGTTTATGAGAAATGTCAAGTAACAAAAGTAATTATTATAAATATATATACCATAATGCACATAATTTTTGGTAAGTGATTAGATTTAAACTATACTAAAAACATTATCTTATGTAAAGGTGATAAAATTGTGAATTAATAATTGCGACGTGACAAGATTAGATTGAAAAAGGACCTTCGGAATTTAACTTTAGTAGTCACATGGCGATGAAAACAACAACCTCTGACGAACAACTCTTTACTTGTTGATTAATGTATGTTTCTTTAAACTAAAGGTAGGACCAATCTTCGATAATCACATTGTATCTACTCTACATTTTACTTTTTTTTTAACGTAAAATACTTCACTAGACTATCATTGTATACTTGCATATAATTTATATAGATAATATATATAATTTAAGGTCAGTTCACGCCTATAAACTAGTGACAAATTTTGTGGGCAATTATGTATAACGTAGGACATATTATAATGACTCTACCCCATCATATTTTTGTGATTCCATCATTTCTGGTACACCCATTTATAATGTAGCTAGGGTAATTTCACTTGGACTTTAATAAATACCATGTTCTTTGCTGGGATATGATATATGTGTTATACTTCTGATAGCCATATTTCATTATAAGAGTTACACCAGCCTGATCATTATGAGAATACCTAACACTTTACCGTAGTCGAGTTTAATTGTTACATGTTTTGAGTATTAATGTACTGCACTAGATTTTGACCCGCGGTTTCAAACCGCGGGATAATTTTTCGAAACATTTCAAATTTATTTGATATTAATTTGTATTTATTTTGTTATAAATGAAACGTTATATTGAGTATTTTAAAATCCGTCTCGACCCGCTGCTAAATCGGGAAATTATATGGTTTCATATGTAATTCAGTTTAGTTTTCTATAAAATATTATTTAAAAATCC
>OVBX01003300.1:0-17244 GCA_900406325.1 Erucastrum elatum | reverse complement strand
TCAAGCCGTAGATCTAGCTCACTGAAGTATAAGCTGAGAATCTTGGATCGATACCTTAACATTAATCAACCAGGAGTTTGGACTGCTAATGGTAAACCATATCATATCTCTTGGACGCATTGAGATGGAAGCACAATATCATTTGAAGGACCAAGTTCTTTATTTTTAGAACCTACTCATGCAAATTCGTTGAGAACGTCTTCATCTCTCTCAATGAAAGCTTATAGTTGGATATACATCACATCATTTGAATAAAACTTATCAAATAAACTGAACTTGACTCAGTTAATTAAAAGGCACTTAACATATGCGCTGACTTGGAGGAAATAAGGAGAGAATTTGACTATAAAAAAAAATTACGAGCACGACATTATTGTTCGTATAGAGTTCATCAACTCTTTAAGATTTCATATTATTTTTCCTTGTAATTAACTGTGATTATTCAAACATTTTTCAAATAACTCATTGTCATACGTGCCCAATTGAGAATTAACAAACGTTTAGGGTGATACTCACAATGCGAATGGAGTACTACGAAATGCAAGTCAATACGAACACGGAACACCCTTAGAGCGAGTTGAAAAGAGGCATGTTTGTTTCACTGTCCAGACGAGTCATCTGGAGACGAGTCATCTAGAGATAGAGTTTTGTTTGTTTAGATTTAAAATTACAATTCATTTGAATTGTTTATCCTGATGAGTTTCAAAAATCTAGGCCAAATTTTAATGTCCTTCTAGCTGAACAAATATGAACGATCTAGATAGAGATGATTATATCAAAAACGTTTAATGTCTATTATACCATTCACACAATTTACGAATCACAAATTTAAAATTAATATAATGTTGTCAATCTCCCACCAAAATCACAAAAGGTATTTTTCCTCTCAAAACCATAAAAAAACATTTCCAATCAAAATCACAAAATGCGTTTTTTTCTACAAAAAACACAAAAATGTGTTTTTCCACCAAAAACGCAAAAACACATTTTCTCGCAAAAAACGCAAAACAAGTTTTTCCATCAAAAACATAAAATGCATTTTCCGCCAAAAATACAAAAACACAATTCCCGCCAAAAATGCAAAAACCATGGTTTCCCGCCAAAAACACAAAAATGTGTTTTCTTGCCAAAAACGCAAAAAACGTGTTTTCCATCGAAAACATAAAAACATGTTTTCCATCAAAAACAAAAACACGCGTTTTTCATCAAAAACACAAAAATGTGTTTTCCGTCAAAAACATGTTTTCCCGCAAAAAAAATGTAAAAACGTTTTTTCTTGCCCAAAATCGCAAAAATGTGTGTTTTTCCGCCAAAAACGCCTAGCATGTTTTCTCGCCAAATAGGCAAGAAACGTGTTTTCGGTCAAAAATGCAAAATTACGTTTTTCCATCTGGTCAGAAACGATAATTCATGCTGTAAGGATTTAAACCTTTGCCTAGTGCTTCAACTTAGATATAAATCAATATCAAAAGCTCTTTCTTTTATTCACTCAAAGAGAACAGTTTCCCAAAAACAACAATGGAGATTACAACCGATGATTAACACAAAACCCTAACACTTTAATCTCTTGTTATCTCCCTCTTTTGCTCTTGCTCTTGCTCTTTTTCTCGGATGATATTTAACCTTCACCTATGGCCTTCTTATATAGCAATCACATATTCCTTTTTCTGGCATCACATAATTTCCAAACACAATTGTCTTATGACTTTGTATGACCGTCATACTCCGACAAAAGGAAACTAACGTTTCTTTCGTTTTGTGCAGGTTCTTTGTTGGGTTCCGAATGGGCTTGAAGTGTTAAAGTTGTGGCCCACTTTACAAACTCCACCTGGCCCAATTTTAACTCTTCCTTGTCTTTCTCTTCATTTTCATTGACGAAAACCAAAAAAACCTTCCAGCACCGAGCACCAATTCTCACCGACGAATCTCGAGATGTTGATGGCATCACACAGGTGACGGCTCCCGTCGTTGCTCCGACAGGTCCATGTAGCTCGTACGCCGCTACAGCCTCTCCACTTTCTCTCGCCTCGATTCATTTGCGGTAGATCGATTTCCCCAAACCTGCAACAAACTCTGATCAACTAAACACCTCCGTAGAACTCCTTTCTCCTGTAAGATTCTTTATCCCGAAAAAAGCTCGCGATTTCTTTTTCCTTGTTGATTTTGAATCTCGAATTTCTTCTTGGTGATGATAGTTGATTTGATCTCCTTTCAATGCCACAGCTAGAACTTCAGTAATTACACAAATCACGTGTCCTCCTGGGAACGTTTCCGGCGACTCTTGCGAGCTTCCTCCGTTCTCGTAAGCTTTGTCTCCCTTTAGCTTCTCCAGTAAACTCTCTTGCTTTATTTAAGCTGTTTAAGACCTCCTTATCTTGTCCAGTGATCTGTGTCTTCTTTTGCCAATCTAGATACTCGTCTCCCTTCAGCCTCTTGCTGTTTAAGACGTTCTCTCAGGTGAACTTTTAGAGACTCCTCCGTTACTCCGTCGAACCCATGAACACCTGTTTGAGATACTCATCTCCCTTCAGCTCTCCTCGTTGATTACTCTTCCCCGTAGTTGCTGTTTAAGACGTTCTCTCATGTTCCTCATCCATTGCTTCAGAGCCTTTGAGTGACTTTCTTGTGTTTCAGCTGCTCCACCTTGAGCTGAAACCTTTTCCTCGCATCAATGCTCACAGGTAACTCTTTAAACTCCCCCTTGAGTTTTCCATTATCAATATAAACCTGAAACTTACTTGCTTCTCCTCCTCTGTCTCTGCGAGCTTGAGACAGCGTTTGATAATGGAGTTACCTGGAGCATCTTCCTTCTTAGGCGGACTCGCATCGAACCTGAACCTCCTGCCCAGGTACTGCCTTATTTATAAAATGTGTTGGACTTTGCTTGGAATGGCTTTTAGATAGTGTTGCATTTTCTGTAACTCTATCTCCGAAGATACCAGTTTCCAATATTCTTGAAACTTTTCCTTCAGCTTCATTCCTTCGTTCAATGTCCACGTTCTCCTTTTTTCAACCTTCTTCCGGTCCTCCTCATACACTTTAGGTTCTTCTTTCTTATCATGCGTTTCTGGTGCAGCGAAAATATGTGCTAAGAGATCACCATCATTTTGCCTTACTTCGCTTGCAAACAAAAAATCATCTCTTGAAGATTATGTCCGAGATTCTTCATTGCTCGCCTTAGACTCAATTTCTTCTGATTTTTCTGTCAAGAAAGAGTCTCCACCTTGAGCTGATGAATCTTTTGTTTCAAAACCATATGGAGTAGGTTCCTGGATCAGAACTTTTGTGAACGTCACCGTCTTTGACGTCTTCTTATTGATTATTTTCTCCACTCTAGGCAAATTCTTCTTACTCTTAGCAACTGTGCCTTGTAGATAATAAACCCCCGCGTGATATTTTTCTGATATCACCCTTTTATTATCTTTGTAAAAGTGCACCATGAAATTTCTTCCTTCATACTTGCAACCTGATCTTTCTAACATCCCATAAGAAATTAAATTTCTTCTCACCTCCAGAATGTACCTGACACCTGTGAGTATCACTTCAGAGCCATCTGAATTCTGAATCTTTATTTTCCCAATTCCTTTGATGTCATATTGAGTGTTATTAGCCATTAACACTGAACCACCGTTGAACTCCTTGAGATCAAACATAACCTCCTTGTTTGATGTACTATGATAAGAACATCCATAATCCATGATCCATTCTTGCTTAGTGTCTTGCACACTAGCTGTTAACACTAACAGTCGCTTCGGCTCCGTCGCAACGTTTGCAGAATCTTTATATCTCCGTTCAGGACATTCTCTTTTCCAGTGTCTTTCTTCTCCACAGATAAAACAACTCGTATTGTTTTTATCGAACCTTTGCCTTGACTTAGATCTGCCCCTGCCGTTAGATTTCCCTCTATAACCCGTGTTCTCCGATCTTCCCCTTGATTCCACATACAAACCCTCTGCATCAGACCTGAATTTATTCAGCAATCCCTTTTCCTTTAACTCCACTTCCTTGGAGTATGCTGAATTAATCACATCGTTCATAGTAAGAGTTTCTTTTGCTGTTCCGTACATGAGCGTGTCAACTAGTGAATCGTATTGCTGGGGCAAGCTAGTTAGAACTTGAATTGCCTGGTCTTCATCGCTGATGTTGATTTTTAAGACTTGCAAGATCTGAAACTAGCTTGAGAAAAGTATCCAAATTTTCTTCGATACTCTTGTGATCATCCATCTTGAAGCTCGCAAACCTCTGCTTCATGTAGATCCTATTAGGAAGTGTCTTCGTTTGGTAATCTCTTTCCAAAGCCTTCCAAACACCTAACGCAGTTGTCTCCTTCATCACCTTACGCAGAACCAAATTTCCTAGGCGCGTGCATATTAGATTCTTTGCCTTCTTATCCTTCAGATGGATCTATTTTGACTTCAGGAAGTTCTTCGTCTTTGGCCTTGTCTGTATCAGACGCCGTGACCGTAACTTCTTGTATCGTAGAATCTAACTCTAGAAGCTCCAACTGCATTAGCATCTTGTACTTCCATAACCCGAAATCACCTTTTCCATTAAACTTCTCAATCTTGAACTTTCCGAACTCTCTGGATATCGATTCCATATCTCCTCCTAGCATTCGCAATCAAACCTGGCTCTGATACCACTTGTAAGGATTTAAACCTTTGCCTAGTGCTTCAACTTAGATAGAAATCAATATCAAAAGCTCTCTCCTTTATTCACTCAAAGAGAACTGTTTCTCAAGAACAACAATGGAGATTACAACCGATGATTAACACAAAACCCTAACACTTTAATCTCTTGTTATCTCCCTCTTTTGCTCTTGCTCTTTTTTTCGGATGATATTTAACCTTCACCTATGGCCTTCTTATGTAGCAATCACATATTCCTTTTTCTGGCATCACATAATTTCCTAATCACAATTGCCTTATGACTTTGTATGACCGTCATACTTCGCCAAAAGGAAACTAATGTTTCTTTCGTTTTGTGCAGGTTCTTTGCTGGATTCCGAATGGGCTTGAAGTGTTAAAGTTGTGGCCCACTTTACACCTGCAAAATATTTTTCTGTTTTAGATAATTAAGAAAAAATAATTGTGAAACAAAAACAAAATATGAATAACATAAAATAAGAATTTTTTGATTCAATCAAAATAAAAGTATTTAAGTAATTTGTTTACTAAACTCATCAAGATAGAAATAAAAATAAAGAAACAAACATAAACAAACATAAGTCCATTTAGATGATTCATTCTAAATAGATAAATAAACAGTCGGATCATTTGGATGAATCATATGTATGGATCAGGTGGATGGAGATAACAGATGGTTGAAACAAACAGCCCTAAGGTATATTGATTATCTTTGACCTTCATTTTCCCTCGGAATTAAGTGCTGATTCGAATAGTTTCATCTACTGCAAACCTTCTTTGTCGATTGCTGATGCTGATGATTGGTGATATCAAAACCGTTTTGAACAATATCTGTGTCTAAGAAACAAAGACCAGTTATTCATAGAACACGTTACTTGTCTGATAAATAGTTCAATGGTTGTTTTTCTTCTACTTCTAATAACCTTCTGATCTCTGTTATTAATAAAGCTTTAATCTTATGTTCGTTCATGTCTCTCCGTCTGGATCAGTCATACAAATTTATTCACTTTAGGACTCACATCATTGACTAGCCTAGGACTCACAGTAGCATAAAAGTTTTTTTTTNAAAAAAAATTTTTTTTTTTTTTTTTTTTTTTTTTTTTTTTTTTTTTTTTTTATATTAGTATTGTTTATATTCAAATTCTAGTCTCTTGGTTATTTCCTTATTCGTTAGGCTTTGTAACATAAATGCAAGAATTGGTTCTGTTTGTCCGTAATCCATACACTAGAAGGGCATATAACAGTATTCCCGAATGCATCCAAATATAGACTTTTACAGTAGGTGTTACCAACGTACACAAGAACAATGGGAAAAAAAAAAGATGTGGAGTATCTAAATAGGAAGACCGCACAACCTATCACTTGCAAACTGTGAACTTGCATGTCCCTGAATTAGCCTTGATGAAACGGATAGCGGTCATGAGAACATCGTGCTGCGAATTACCGAGGAGTGCCAAATTTGTATGTGTGATGACAGCGATGGAGTTATAAGGAAAGCCAAGAGAGTTGTATGAATTGAGTAATGCAGTTGTTGCCTCCCTTAGGAGAGTCTTGTAGGCCTCTCCTCGCCCGTCTAGTGCTTCACGTACTGTCATATCAGTACCATATCTCCTCCCAGCTATTAGTCCGAACGCAACTGCCACCTTCGTGTCTGGACCTATCACCCTCCAGTAGCATCTGTACTCCGGTCTTATCCACAGCCTAGGTAAGTCACCAAGTCAAAATGTTATGGAAGTATGTGAAACAGAGTTAAGCAACAAAAAACGAATTAGAGACAAACTCACTGGTGGGAACAGGCTGATGGCTCTACAAATGGAACTAGAGGGCTTGGAGGAAAAGGTGGAAGCTTAAACTGAGGAGGCGATGTAGCTGGAGGAGGACTCATGACAGGGGGCTGAGGAGGAGGCAAGACCGGAACTTGAGGTTTTGGAGGCGAAGGTGGAAGCTTAACCTCAGGAGGCGGTGGGGCTTGACTAGGAGGAGGTATAACCGGGACTTGAGGAGGAGACATAACTGGAGCTGGTGGTGGTTTAGGACAATACGACATTGGCTGGGCCGGCTGAGTAAGAAGCACATCCGCAGCGAACGTTTCAAATCCAAAAAAGCTAAACAATAGTTTAAGTTTCTGTGCAGGACCTGAAGCAATGCTGCAACTACTACTTGAGCCTTGTTGTTGAGCTCCATTGTCTGAAACTTGAGCATAGCAGTTGCTCAAATCCGGTGTCCCGTCGAACCTCATTACATATCCTCCAAGCCAGTTAGTTGTCTCTTCTCTTGACATGTAGACTTGTCCATTTTCATCAGAACACGTGACACTAACCTTGATTCCTAAAAGAAATCAACAACACATCTTAAGCAGAGATACATCAAAAACAAAGTATTGACAATGTTATTATTAATTACCAGAGACAGGGAAATCGAATAAAGATCTCTCTCCATCCTTGCATTGGTCACAAAACACTGACCCTGTGACCGTGGCATATCCAGTAACTCCATTTACGGCTAAGCATAGAACAAGAAAGGAGACAAATAGGAGACTATGATTTGGATCCATTTGATTTCTCAGCACTATAAGCAATAAAGAACAAGAAGAGAAGATGAGTAGTTATGGTAGTCTTAAAAGCCAGAAGATAAAAAGAGTAAATAAAAAGGAAATCATACAACGTTCAACTGCTAAACTATTAATTGAGGTTGTTGACAAAGACAAAAGAAAAAAGTGGTAATAGTTTATGATGGTCTCGGTCTGAACATGAGAGTATTCGTACGAGTCAAGAACATTAATGTTCCTTAATCATCTCCCCAACCTTTTTGTGCTGAGCAATAAATGTAAACAAAATAAAAATTGGTTTTTTGATAATGGGTTTGGGTTATTGTTATTGGTTTTAAAGGCATTGGCTCCACGCAGTTAATACTATCAAGACTTTGTATGAATATAGTTGTGTCGAGCTGTGACTAATGTGAACACAGTTTCACACACAACACGTGAGGTGTGAAATCAAATCAAAAACAACAAAGTTTTACTCGACGTGTGCACGTATTTTACAAATTTTAACCATCTATCTAGGCATAGACATAGACGTTCGAGTACTCATTTGGATTCGGATCGGATATTTCTGGTTTTTCGGTTTTTGGGTTCAACCTCCTAGCTCTTACCATAATAATTTATAAGTATGTGTTGAGTCGTATAGTAACACTTCAGATTCAATTCTAATTTGTAATACATTCTAAGATTCATAAAGTAACTATATATCATTAGGATTCAGGTTATATCGGTTTGGTTTGAATATATCTGAAAGAAAAAAAAATTAAATATTGGTTAATCAAACATACATCAAATTTATGAAATAACAACAAAATGTAAAAGCAAGTGAAAACAAATATCGTTTGTAAACAATTTGCATTATCTTATAAATATACTAGATTTTTATTTCAACGAGTAAATTATTTAGTAATCATTTATAGGTAATTGGGTATGTAAAGTATCTAATTAAGTTCTAGTACTTATTTATATGTCAAATAAAAAAATGAATTGAGTAATAACAACCCGTTCTAGGATATGTTTAGTAACACTTTATAAGATCCATTTGGGTATTTTTTTAACATTTCATATTGGTTAATATATCAATTTTTGGTTTGGATCTCGGATTTTTGTTTATATTCCGAGGAAATTTTGGTTTTAATTAGGTTTTTGAGTTCAACCTCATAGCTCTCACTATAAAAATTTATAAGTATGTGTTGAGTCGGATAGTAACACTTCAGATTCAGTTCTGATTTGTAATACATTCTAAAATCCATAAAATAACTATATATCGTTAGGATTCAGGTTATATCGGTTTGGTTTGGATATATCTGAAGAAAAAAAACAAAAAATTAAATATAGGTTCATCAAACACACATCAAATTTATGAAATAACAACAAAATGTGAAAGTAAGCATGAAAACAAATATCGTTTGTAAACAATTTGAATTATCATATAAATATACTAGATTTGTTATTTTAACGAGTAAATTATGTAGTAATTATTTATAGGTAATTGGGTATGTAAATTATTTAATTAATTTTTAATACTTATTAATATTCCAAATAAAAAATAATGAATTTAGTAATAACAATCTGTGTTCGGATATGTTTAGTAACACTTTACAAGATCCATTTGGGTATTTTTTTTTTTAACATTTCATATTGGTTAATATATCAAGTTTCGGTTTGGATCTCGGATTATATTCTGAGGAATAAAACAAACCGTTTTTTCTTATTTATTCTTCTTGTAGTACAACATTTGTTTTTGTAGATTCTATATTTAGTACTAATGTACACTATTGTGCACTTACGACTTAGTAAGTGGTTAAAATCAGATTACGTAATGATTAAACAAGTATTAATGCATAGGATAATTAGGTCTAGGAAATACAAATCTACAAATGTTTTGAAAATATATCTAGGACTTGTTTATCATAGAGAAAACATAAAACACAACAAACAAATGGTATAGTGGAAGTTCTCTAGACTTATACTCATTCTGCTTTTAAATAAGTGTCATTTTAGCTGTTTTTTCTTGTTCAGCAAATAGTCACTTTACAATTTCAATGCAAATTATACTTACTTTCAGCTGAAAATTAATTGCAAACTGCATTGATTTTAGGGCAATTCTCTATAATGACAGTTTGAAGTTTTTATCTCCAAAATAGCACTAGAATGAGAAAGTCACAGAAATGACATTCATTAATAGACAAAATGTCCATCATACCCTTCTTTTAAAATTAAATAAACAAATAAAAAAAAGAAAAAAATCAGAAAATCCTCTCTTTCACGCGACTCGACGACTATTCTTCTTCTCGATCTCTCCGATGCGACACGGCGGTGGCTAAGAAGAAGGAGACACAGAGGTGGAGGAACAATGGCGAATACACATATTTACGGCTTCTTGATCTTTGCAGCAGACTGGATCCCTGGGCTTCCTGATCTTTGCAGCAGACTGGATCCCTGAAGAAACTGTTATATCGAAAATCAAAAAGAATAAGGAGAATTCCGAAGACGGCTGCAAGTCTTCGACGTGGACCTCCCGGAGCTGCATCGCGTTGGTAGGCGGAGGCGGAGCTGGGGGACACGGGATACCCAACGTCATCGTAATCTGCGGATGGGAGGAGAAAAATTTTAGTGGTTCTTATTCATTTTATGTTTTGATCCAGTACAAGATAGAACTTTGAGGATTTTTGAATGGCCTAGTATGAAAACGATACTTAATGAATCTAAGGCACATGTAAATATTAGTGTCTCTAGAACCATGGTAGCCTGATCAAGTAGTTAAGTAGCTATCTTATAGTTGCTATATTGTTTAAATAGCTTTAATCAAAAAAATTGTGGGGAAGAGTTATATCTCTGCAAAAGCTCATTGCAGAATTAAATTCAGGAAATTTTTTTTAAGTTTCAAGATAGTTTTCATGAAAATCTGCTTTTAACAAATTTGACAATTTTTTTTTGGCTTGGTTACGCTGGATTTTAAACAAGATGGGAGCTTCCGTACCTCATATGACTGTTTGGTACTGGATACCATTTCCTGAGAAGTTGTTCTGCTAAAGACAAAGCTATGTTGTGTTTGTTGTCCAGCGTTGGAAAGATCCTTGGAAGTTGTTAAAGCTCAAATCAAATACATCTAAATTTTGAGAACACATAGTTTTGAGGTAATGTACTTTTGATTTTGTTATTTTCTTGACAGTGTTGATTCTACTGATTATGTGTGGTAGTTTATCTGCAGTTCCAGTGTTTCTGAGTGTGAATGAGATGAGTTTTTGTGAAAATTTGTAAGATTTTTTTTTAGTTTCAGGAAGGTAGTTCAAACTTTCAGGATAACTTTTCAGAAAATCGGACACTAGAGAATTTGAAACTTTTTTTTTGGCTTGGTTACGCAGGAAAGCAACACTGTGGGAGATTCAATACCTTTCATGCTAAGACTATGTTTTTTAACTTTGATATTAACTTGGACCAGTAAGAAGTTTATGATGAATGATGACGACGTTTGTTTCATTTAGGTTGTTATTAAAAAAAATATTTGGAAGTATTGAAGCATATTGATACTTTTGGTAGGCTCATGAATTTGCTTATGACATTTCTATTCGCTTGCTTGTTTTTGTTACATTGTGTGGTTTTGTTAATTTCATGAAGGATTTGTGTAATTTCAGGAAAGCTTTCCAGGACATTTCATATTAAAATATCTACAAAACGTTTTACTTGAAGCATTTAATTCATTGTTTACAAAACATAGAACACATATCAAATAAAGAACATGGAAATATGATAGCTTGAAACATTTTCAGCAATTTTATCAAGAAAGTAATAAATGTGATATCATTATAATCACAGACATGTTATCTCGGATAGTTTTTAGCACATTCAGGATATGTTTCCAGAAAAATAAAATAAGTGTGTTTTCTTGCATAAGTCTGTTTTCCAAGAGAATCAAAAGTGTGTAATGAATATTAGACAATCCTTGTTCAGGATGACCATCCTAAATTGGAACTTAATGTTACAAAAAAACATAATCAAAATCTATAAGAAAATTCATTGGCTATAGAAATCACCAAATATAGTTCATTGTCTACAAAACAGAGAACACATATCAAACATAAAACATGAAAATATGAAAGCTTGAAGCATTTTCAGCTATTTTATCAAGAAAGTATTAAATGTGATATTATTATAAACATACACATGATATCTCAGATAGCTTTTGACACTTTCAGGATGAGTTTTCAGAAAAAAAAATGAGTGTATTTTCTTGCATAAGTCTGTTTTCTAAGAGGATCAAAAGAGTGTAACGAATGTTAGACAATCTTTGTTTAGGATGGTCATCCCAAATTGGAACTTAATCTTCCAAAAAAAACATAATCAAAATCTATAAGAAAATTCATTGGCTATAGAAATCACCAAATAAAGTTTACTGTCTACAAAACAAAGAACACATATCAAACAAAAAACATGGAAATAAGATAGCTTGAAGCATTTTAAGAAATTCTATCAAGAAAGTAATAAATGTGATATAATTATAAACACACACATGTTATCTCGGATAGTTTTTGGCACTTTCAGGACGGGTTTCCAGAAAAATAAAATGAATGTGTTTTCTTGCATAAGTCTGTTTTTCAAGAGAATCAAAAGCGTGTAACGAATGTTAGACAATCCTTGTTCAGGATGGCCATCCTTAATTGGAACTTAATCTTCAAAAAAAAAAACATAATCAAAATTAATAAGAAAATTCATTGGCTATAGAAATCACCATATAAAGTTCATTGTCTATAAAACAAAGAACACATATCAAACATCAAACATTGAAATATGATAGCTTCAAGCATTTTCAGCAATTTTATCAAGAAAGTGTTAAATGTGACTAGAGCTTTTATCCGCGCTACGCGCGGATTGTGTGCTATGCATTTTTCTTTTTAATTTGATTTTTTTTTTTTAAATTATTTCACATTATATTACATCAAATAGTTTTGAAACATTTAAAATAATAAAACAGATTATGGTAACTTGAGATTTTCTGTGTGATTCTATAGACATTATTATATTGATTGATTATGTTGTTCATGCTTTGCATATTTGCATCCAAGACGAAAAAAGAATAATTATAATTTTAAAGATTAGTAATTGATTATATATGTTTAAGTATAACCGAAGAAAGAAAATTACTAAAATGATACATAATATTTTAATAAAATATTTTTCTAAATATTTTAACTTTCTTTGTAACTTTTTTTTATGTTTTTGGCCATTATTCTTATGTTAAGCATTTATTAATTCAAACCAAGTACAATTTTTTAGAAAATCTTTATTTTATGTAATTAAATATTTTATAATTTGTTCATCGACCTAATTCACCCCATAAATATTGGATTATATTTCTTTGATGTTTTCCGTTGAGATTTATTAATTATTTGCACACATTTTAACAAAATTGTGATTACTTTTATCCTAATTAATGTGCACAATGCATCTTAATCTAAGATCTCAATGTTTAGAAGAAAGCATTGCATTAATCTTACATGATGCATCTTCTCATTTAAGAGTATCTCCAATCCATTGTTATTCTTATCTATAGTTATAATAGAGAAAATCTACTCTAACCTATCTCTACTTCTTCCCCCAAATTTGAAATTACTATTTTTCAATGTATAGAAGAAAAAATCTTATAATAGAGTCATACCTTTTATTTATAAAATAGTCTTTCAACTTTTTTTTATAATTTAAAAATGTATTTTTGAAAATACAAATGGTTTTAGAGTTCCTATAATTTAGAGAGAGAAAAATACAGTGGAGATAGTCTAAAACCAATATAAAAATTCAAAGCGGATAAATCGTAAACCAAAAAAAAAAACACAACCATATGAAAAGTAAACTTATTTCCAAAACACATCAAGAAAATTAAAATGGTATCTTTCTAAAACTATAATTCTTCCATGTAACAAAACACAATCATATAATCGTATCTTCCATGCAACAAAACTTTGTTCAATTTGGAGGCTAATGAAAAATGGTATCTTTCTAAAAAAATGTAGAATGCAGCAAAAATATCAGAAACAAAAGAGTTTAACGATAGATGGACATTCCGAAAATATTTGTTTTAAATAAGAAACACAATCGTGGAACAAAATGCAGCACAAACATTATAGTTCACTCACTCTTCTTCTTCCTCAGGCTTCTTGAATCCAAAAATACAATCATCACTCTTCATGGTGTGAGTTATTTTGTGTCTTTCTAGTTTGTTAATTGTTTTTTCGGTTGTAGTTGGTTCACACCAAAGGAAGTTGTTAATATTACTGCATCAGTCTCAACTATTAGTAAAGAATTTATAACTTATTCCTGGTTAGTTGATAGGCAGTAGTTTTAATATTATTGATCATGACACAGATAAATACCTCCTTCCATGTTCATGATGAACCATGACTGCATTTCCTTCTTCCTTTATAATTGACGTCAATTTCATTGTTGTATAGTTCTTGTGGCAGTGAAACGGGTAAACGTTTGATGAGTAAGATCTGGTTAATTCTAAGAGGTTTGGATTTGTTTGTTTAGCTCCGTGAAAAGCAAAGGAAGTTTAGCTAACTACTATTATAATTAACTCTATCAACCGTACTGATAGCCAGCATGTGCTAATTTATCCAACTCGGTGTTGATGTGTCAAAACATATATATAAATGCATGTGGAAAAAACACCTAATCTATTTTATATTTTTTTTAAAAAAAAAAAATTGTTCTATGAAACATGTTGGAATGTTAATCTAGTTAATATTCCATGAAGTTGATTTCCATTTTTTTAACACCATTAGCTTTCTTTCTACTATGTTCTTTTTTTTGCAGTGTTACATACATATTTACATGTTTTCTGTCTCACTTCATTCCAGTGCAATAAATTTGGTTGCAACTGAACCTATTTACACTATGAGGTCCAGGGTGCTTATGTGATCCCTTGAGTACTAAATCTTCTTTAGGAAATTGGGAAGCATATCTTTTTCTTTAAACTCTGACTCTCTGAGTGACTTGTATTCAAAATAGTAGGAACTTCCAAAATAATGGTCTCTAAAGAAAAACCACAAAGAAAGAAAAGAAAGGACCCCATTGGGACAAAACTGAAGCTTAAATGTAAAGAAAGAGATCATAAGATCCCATGCGTAGTAGAAAACGATGTAGGTGCAGGTCCTCCAAGTACAAAACGGTGGTCCTCTAGCTACATGAGATTGCAGGCGATGGTCCAAAGGTTTAGCTTCAAGAGGTGTTCCCGAATTGCAGTTACTAAATCACTCAATACACCAGCAGTATTCGGATACAGTATTGTCTCTCCAGCCAAGTAAGTATTTGATCCGAACACCACTCTATCATACTTTGAGTTCACACAGCTCTCGGCCGCCCAGAAGAAACATAACAACTCTGCCTCTGCATATGAAGGTAGCCATCTAAGCAGCACCACTGAGCTTAGTTTTCTCCACCCAAGACGACCACACGTTGCATTTGACAAAACTAAAGGATGGAGCTTGTAATCTGCATATTGGATGCGCCAGCAGAGACACATGATCTGTCCCTCATCATCAGATCAATTCACCTCAATCCATGCTTCTGCGTCAATTTGGGATTTTGACCAAATGTGCCATAATATCCGCTCTTGTAAAAAGCTTTGGAAGTGTCAGATTTACAAACGATTCCGCTCATCTTTTCCGATGCAGAGCCTCCGTAGATAAACCCCAAGCTTGAAGACGCCTTCAAGTGCTATGACCATTGGTTTTGCATATAACGGAATTGAACGTGCGAATTGTAAGGCATTTTCCAGTCTCCTCATGTCATCGCACCACCTATCATGCGTTTCTTGATTCTCTGAAAGGCTCGGGATAGAGGGTCTTCAATATTCCAGAACTAACGGCATATGAGAAGAAATTTTGTACCTGAGATAATCATAACCAAATTATTATATATTAAAAGAGCCAAATAATTGTTTAGAGAATTACCAAGCTCATTATAACATCAAAGTTATAAAAAAACATTAAAGGCACTAAAAAAATCAAACATCAATGAAAATCAGTTTGGCCTTTTGACTCGCAAACATCATTCATAATATAAATTACGAATTGAGAGAGCTGAAGTGAATCAGTTGAAACCTAAAGTGAATCAGTTGAAACCTAGAGATCAAGAAACAAAATTCAAGCACTCATGCGTATACCAACATGAAGATTTCAGGTAACAGAAGCATGTACTCATCATATAAAAGAAGATCAACTATACCGAGCCCTGCAAGTAACATAAAAGTGTTTTGTAATAAAAGAAACCATATATTTGAAGGTTTTCATATATAGAAAACGAAAAGTTGTGTTCTAGATTTAAAGAAAAAACTAAAAGCAAGGAAATAGATTCTAAATAATCCTCACCAATTCATCAAGGCGGAGAATCGGGATCCCAAAAGCGGATGAAGCGGAGAGACTCGAAAGTGGAGTACGCGACCACGGCGATAGCGGCTGGAGCACCTGATAAAGAAATTTCGTAACGGCGGTCGAAGAAAAAATTGTAGAGAAAAGTTAAAGAGGCAGATGAGAACTCACCTTAGCCGACCTCTACATATATAGATGGCTAGAAAAGGCGTTATAGGAGAGGAGTTGTATCGTGGCAGAGAACATGCATGGAGTTTAAGAGATAAGTAACAAAAAGGATCCGCCGGAATAGGAAACACCCTCGACGAAGAATCAAGATGAAGATAAAGTTTCTGGACTGAGATTATGGGCCAAAATTTTCTACTCACGGATCAAGTAAGAACAGCCTGATTCTGTGTGACGTGGAAAAAAAGAGGTGTCTTACTGGCTGATTTTAATGGCCTACGTGGATAGTCTATATGAGCTTCATATTCTCCTTTTAATAGTGTTAGATATCAGTATAAACACACACATGTTATCTTGGATAGCTTTTGGCATTTTCAGGATGGGGTTCCAGATAAATAAATGAGTGTGTTTTCTTGCATAAGTCTGTTTTCGAAGAAATCAAAAGCGTGTAACGAATGTTAGACAATGTTCAGGATGACTATCCTAAATTGGAACTTAATCTTTCAAAACAAAAAAAAACAACATAATTAAAATCTATAAGAAAATCTCTCAAACAAAGAATATTAAAATAGGATAACTTGAATCAATAATTCTATCAAGAAAGTGTTAAATGTGGTATCATTATAAAACACTTATGTTATATAGGATAGCTTTTGGCACTTTCAGGATGGGTTTCCAGAAAAATAAAATGAGTTTTTTTCTTGCATAAGTCTGTTTAAGATGAGAATCAAAAGCATGTAAGAAATGTTAGATAATCCATGTTCATGATGGCTATCCTAAATTGCAATTTAATCTTCCAAAAAAAAATCAAATTTGGATCCACAAAGACACCAAAATACTGAAACATAGTAGTCTCTTTCTGAACTTCACCAAAACCAGAGATATCAAAGCCGTCAGAGAACTTCCCCTTTGCACCTGCAGTAAGAAAAAAACACAAAAGTTATATACCAAACCATCTGAAAAGTTTTGCGTAAAATGTCTACTGTTATTTACCTTGGAAGAGAGCAATCTCAAGACGTACCAGTAATCACAATAGCTTTAATATCGTTTCTGCTCAAAGCTTCCTCGTAATTACTTTTGAGGTTGTCTAACACTGTCCCAAAAAAGTGTGAAATGATGTACATGTTGTTCTTCATGCACAATATGATCAACTACTGTGTTGATTGATGAAATCTCTATATGAACACAATTGAAGAAAAGTATATAAGCACATGTATTAGAAGGTGGCTTGTTATTACTAAATAAATCAGGAAGAATCTACAAATTTTGAACTTTTTGGATGGTTTATTACATTATTAGGAAGTCTATCATGAATAGTCTGAGAAAGTAGAAATTAAAATAGGATAGCAAATAAAATGTTTAGGAAGGGGTTCCTGAACATTTTATATTTAATTAAAAAAAAAATATGATAGCAAGTAAAATATTTTGGAAGGGTTTCCTAAAAATTTAATATTTATAAAAGAAATATGCTAGGATAGCAAGTGAAAAATGTATATATTAACAAACTTGTACATATATATAT